>JAQFXV010000517.1:0-21136 GCA_034694065.1 Camisia spinifer
TATTTGAAAAATAAAACTATTTTTCTCAAATAAATGTAATAGTTTTTCTCTTAAACTGACTTTAAACGTAGTGATAGCAGGTTTAGTTTTAACCTGAGTTGAACTCTAAACTTGGTCTAAATTTTGATGTGTGATACCGTTTAAACTGAGTTTTAGATTTGAAACCAAGTTTTAGACTTAAACCTGGTTTAAATGCAGTTGTACTGAAGGGCCTAAGAGAATTGTTGAAACATTGTTAAGTTATAAACAGCGCGTTTTCAGTATTTGGTCATGTAATGCTCCTCTTATTTGTTCCACTTATATGGTTCAAATTCCCCATCATTTTGTTTTATTTCATTATTAATTTAAGTTTCAAATTTTTAATAAAAAGTTTCTTTAAACAAACTTAACACTAATACCAATTGATAATTATATTAAATTTTAAATCTCTTAGAAATTGAAAGTATATTTCAATTGTGATCAGACTCTGAGTAATGATAGATCTGTATTGAGTGAAACTAAAGGTTCAAACTTTTGGTAAACTTTTAAGGGTTTGATTACTGCTGACTATAATTAATGATGAATTGACTCTTATTATTAATTATTTGCTGAAATCATTATACATTCCTATGAATGCAATTGAATTAGTTATTGATATAGATTTGATACTCATTTTTCTCGATTATCAATTGTGGACTTAATTTAATATTAATATAAGGGATAACATAAATTGCAATCAATAGTATATATTTTGCAATAAGTAAACAATTTTTTTTAAAAGGACTCTTAAATACATGCGCATTAAATACATATTAAAAGCATTAGAAAAATACCTGTAATTGCATAAGAAATTATTTATTTCTTATTTTACGTCTCATTCATTCAAATCTAAACAAAATTGAATTAAATTATGATTTTCTAGTCATTCAATTGAAAATAAAGTATATATTTTGAGTGAAAATATTGCAGTATTTCTCAAGAATAAATTCTGAAATTAAGATAAAATATATAAATAATTGATAATAACATATGGATAGAGAATAATATATGAAAACGTTTATCAAACAATGTTTGCCAACTCATCAAAATATAATTAATAATCAAAACATATAAATAAATAATATTAGAGTTGTTATGATTTGTAATGAAGTAATGGATGCAATGGATGACGGTTTGTATAAATTGATAATAATTGAAATAATGATATAATAATAATAATGATATTTGATATCTGAATACAGATTCCGTTCGTTTAGTCGTTTTAGGCGAGGCTTCAATGCTTTCAACAGCTATTCTCAGAAGTACTCAACGATCGACACCTTCTTTAAGTCGTTCCACAAATACATCCCAATCACGTCTTTCAACACTTGTGGCTGAATATGAAGAAGAAGATGATGTCGAAGACTTGATATCAGACCCACTTCTAAAAAGTTTGATTCGTTTAAAAGGAAAACTACGAAAAGATAAGTTAGTGGTTACGGATCCAAACTATTTGAGACCATTTTGTGAGGTTATTAAGAATAAGGACGTGAGCGGACCCGTCACTGGACTCGCTCTTCAATCTATTCTTAAATTTATAAATTATGGACTTATTAAGAATGAAAGTGCGGTTCAAATGATTAGCGATTCTGTAACTAAAGCCAGATTTATAGGAACCGATACCAGTAGTGATGAAGTGGTTCTCATGAGAATACTTCATGTTTTGAGAGAATTAATTGTTAGACGTTATGAAAGTCTAACAAATGGAGCCGTTTGTGAAATAATGCAGAGCTGTTTCAGAATCGCTTTTGAGCCAAGACTTAGTGAACTATTGCGAAAAAGTGCTGAACAATCACTCGTTGATATGGTTCAGGTTCTCTTCAGAAGAATTCCTGAATTCAATCATGAATTTATTGATGATTTATTTCTTATTAAAATGGGACCAAAACTTAATACAAGTTTAACTAAAAGATCAAAACATAATACAAAAGCAGATTTTATTAATAAGCAAAGCATTAAATTCAATAAAGAAGATAATTCTGGATCAGGTATTAAAATATTTTGTTTTTGAAGTGTATTTCCATGTTTTTAATAAATAATTTCAAATGATGTTATAGAAAAGACAGGATATTATTATGGGTTGGCCTGTATTCATGAATTACTCTTATATTTAACATCTTTAATAAATCCATTACCTGAAGGACAAAATACAGAGGCAATGATTAACGTCGGACTCACTTTACTGACAGTCACTTTTGAAACATCCGTTCACGGAATTGGAGATAAACAATGTTTGTTAACAACTGTCAAAACAGATCTTTGTTGGAATTTAATGCAGGTCTGGACTAAACATTTTTTGATATGTTCATTAGTTCAAAAATTGATGCAATATTTAAACAATCGCTTCAGAGAAAATGCATTTTATAACTGAAACAATTGTTTGCGTTAGAGTTTAAAGTTTGTAATATTTAACTAAACTATTTATTTCAGTTTTAATCCCATTTGAAGGCAAATATGTGTAAATATTTCTATAAATGAGACCTATTATTAATAAGAAATTTCAAACAGCTTTTACAGAGTGACCGACCATTGAATTCATTCGCGGCATCGCTTCGATTGGCATTTCTTATATTTACTAATTTACGAATGCATTTAAAATATCAATTCGAAGCTTTGATGATTAGATTGATGGACATCATAACCACCGGAAACGCTCCGTTCGAGTTCAGAGAAATTGCTTTAGAATATTTGGTGGCATTTTTCCGACATTTAACTCATTTACCGCATGAAATTTATTTCAATTATGATTGTGATCCATATTCTTCTAATCTATTGGAAGATTTATTGCAACTTTTCTCTAAAAATTGTTTTACGACTTCACTGATTAACCAACAAATAGCTGCCAGTTCTGGCGCTAATTTCACTTTTACATCAATGCAAATGTTATCATTGGACGCACTTTTGGCTAATTTAAAGAGTTTACAAAAGGCTGAGTTATGTCACGACGACGTGTTAGTTGTGTGTCCGGCCACTTATGTTGTAAATCTCACTACAAGTAAGCCTATTGAAAAAGTGAGTGACAAAACACCCATTCAGTCTTCAAATGATGTTTTGCCATCTCTTCAAACTGTTGAACAAAAATCAGTCGCTGAAGATTTTGACATTTCATCCAATGATTTGCCACAAGATATTGACGTTGGAGTGATTCGAGGCGAACATATGGACACCTTTACAGAATTGGCATCGCCTGTAAGCGAAACAAATGAAGCTTTCGAAATAACTTTAATTCAAAATGAAGTGAAGGACATAACAGATATCGAAACTGTTATAACAGATCCGTCGAGACATAAATCTTATGTTTCGTATAAATTTCCTCAATTCGAAAAAGTGCCCAAAAATATGTATGAAATAACTCAACAGAAACAGAGAAAAGTAATGCTTTCGACAGCAACAGAACAGTTCAATTTAAAGCCTGCGAAAGGAATTCAATTTTTAACTGAAAACAAACTTATTTCAAACGAAATGGAAATCGTTTCCTTTCTTCGCGATAATCCAAAACTGGATAAAAAACAAATCGGAGAATATTTGTCTAATAAGAAAAATTTAAAAGTTCTGCAAACTTTTGTTGAAAGTTTTGCGTTCAAAGAAATCAGATTAGATGAAGCGCTAAGACTTTATTTGGAATCATTTCGATTGCCGGGTGAGGCGCCTCTTATTTCTATGGTTTTGGAACACTTCGCACATCACTGGCACGTAAGTCAAACTTTACCTTCGATTTCATGAGCAATTCTTATCTCATTTATATTTTATTCAATTATGAATCTGTTGAGAAACATAAAAAAGTAATTTTTCTTTATTGACTTCAATACTGAACTTTATTAGGAATCAAATGGTTGTCCATTTGTTAACGAAGACGCAGCTTTCAGTCTGGCCTATGCTATCATTATGTTAAATGTTGATCAACACAATACTAATGTTAAACGACAAACAAATCCAATGACTTACGAAGAATTCAAATCAAATTTAAGACAAGTCAATGGCGGTAAAGATTTTGATCCCGAAATGCTTAGAGAAATATATTATGTGATAAAAACAAATGAAATAATAATGCCTGCAGAACAACACGGATTAGTTCGAGAAAGATATTTATGGAAATGTTTATTACGTAACAGTGAAACTGAAAATGGCGTTTATTGGTATTTAAAAGACAATAAAAATAGATTTGACAATCATTTGAGTCAAACAGATAACAATTCAAGTGAAAGCTTTTGTCTCAAATTATCGACTCTTAACGGTCCCATATTTTCTGTTCTTTGGGGCCCAACAGTCGCTGCCATGACTTTTATCTTCGACAAAATAATTCCAGACCAACAGTCAGGACTCACTCGAAGAATATTAAACAATGGGTTCAATAGTTGTGCCCTTTTATGTGCATCTTATGGACATCTCGACAATCTTATTGTCAGTTTATCAAAGTTTATATTGAGTACATCTAACACTACATCGCCTTCAATGTCAAGTAAAAGCCAATTAGCGGCTCAGTGTCTCTTCGGTATAACTCGAGAATATGCTAATGAAATGAGAGAGTCCTGGAATAATATAATTGAATTAATACTAAACTGGTATAATTCAAAGCTATTGAATGACACCTTTGAAATTGAAGACTTTGCGCTCGAATCGAAGAAAATAAGATTCAGGCGAAGAGATGACCATAAACTAAATTTAAAGAATGTGAACGACTCGTCATCTATTCTTTCGAGTGTTTTTTCTTATTTTTCTGGTAATCAACAGCCGAATGATTCCAATGAATTCAATGAAAATAAAGATCAACATAATTCTGATTCTATTGCCAACGAAATGAGTAATAATTCAGAATCGAGTTCACAAACTCGTCCAGTTGTTAATAATTACTGTCAACCACTCATCTTAATAATAGAAGAATCAAAATTTTTACACATTGACTCACTTTTAGAACTTATAAAAGCTTTAATAAACGTTCAATTGAATGGTGAAGAATTTGATGAAGATATAGAAGTATTCAAATTAGAGATTTTACTCAAAATCATTTTAATGAACAGGTAATAATTTTTTTGCCTTTAATAATGATATTTGTGAATAACTGTTCAATATTTGAATTTTTAGGGATAGAGTGACTGTATTTTGGTTACAAATTTCTAGATATTTATTGAGATTATTCATACTCTGCCCTCGAAGTGAATATCTGTCAGAAAGAGTTACGTCAACTATTTTTCGTCTTGCGATTCGATTTACTCCAAGACCTGATTCTTTGAGTGAACAAATATTTTTACTAATGTGTCACATGATGTTTACATTTGAGCCAAAAATGATTCAATGCCGCACAACTGCTATCGCTTTGCATTCTTTTGTATCTCAATGTAATGGTTATATAACTCGAACCGAAGACTGGTCTTTGATTTTCAACCTTTTATTGTCTGTTGGGATCGGTTTTCAAAGGCGTTCTTCAAAGAATACCACAAATACCGAAACAGAAGGATATGTTAACGTTCAAAGTGATAATGAAGATAATGGCAGTGAAAGCGCTTCCAATGCCGGTATATCTCGTGGCTATACTTCTGATTCAGAACTCGATGTAACCAAAACTTTAGATTTAAATTTGAATCAAAACACATCAAACAATACATTTAGATTTCTTGCCGATAATAACAGTAAAAACAATGTTAACTCATTTCCAGTTTATAGGATACATGATTTGGATGCCTATGAAAAGTGCACAGAAATTCTTACTTTAATAATTAGAGAAGTTTTGCCGAACAATGTTAAAAATTTTCAGAGCAGTCTCGATCCAAATATTTATTCTGTGGCACAATTAGCTGTCGAGGCATTACAGAAGTTCGTCGAGGCGTCCATTAAAATACAAATAAGTCCCGGAAAAACAGGACAATTGAGACGAACAATATCACATAAAAACAGTGATAATCGTAAACATCACACAAAATCTCGTTCACACGCTGTTTCCAATAAATCTCGATTATCGAGAATAGCGAATGCAATCTTATCTTCGAGTGAATCAGAAGATGAAGATGAAAATAATGCTGGAAAAGGGCAGTACCACAAAAGTCAGCCAAAGTTCTCTTCAGTAACTGAAACCTGCGCTCTCAGACTATTAGATTTGATGCATTATTTTCATTTGAACGCAGCCCTAACTGTAGAGAATAATGCCTCAGACTTTTTATGGTCTGCGCTTTGGTGTCCTTTACTTCAAGGTTTGTTTTTTGTTCATAATTATATTTAAATTACATCTTAATGTTTCTGTATTTATAGGAATTGCACTGTTTTGTTGTGATTCTCGAAGACCTGTCCGAACGTGTGCACTGACTTTCTTACAAAGGGCTCTTTTATTACATGATTTGAGGATTTTATCGGCGTCTCAGTGGGAAAATTGTTTCAATAAAGTAATGATTCAATTCTGCTGTCAAATGAAAAATGAAACTTAACTATTTTCCTAATTTTCAGGTTCTCTTTCCATTACTTTCTAAACTTTTGGAACCAATCAATATGTGTGATCCCATAGGTATGGACGAGACAAGAATGCGAACCACAAATTTGCTCTGCAAAGTATTTCTCCAACACTTAACACCATTGCTAACTCTCCCAACTTTTACCGCTCTTTGGCTTACAATTCTTGATTTTATGGACAAATATATAAAGGCAGACATGCAAACAGATCTAGTGGTAAATTAACAATATTTCTGACTATTTTCTCGAAAGATATTTTTAATTTTATTTGAAATTTAATCGACAGAAAGAGGCAATTCCTGAATCACTTAAAAACATATTATTAGTGATGGAAACCGCCGGTTGTTTTAATGATACTTTGGCTGCAATCACTTGGGATAGAATTGCTATATTTCTGCCTCATTTACATCAAGAAATAATTCCGCCACAAATTAACAGCAATTCTGATGATAATCAACAGATTGTAAATGAAAATTTGCGATCCAATGAAGACGTGAACTCAAGTCCTCTAATAGTTGAACATCAATTAGAAGTTTCGCATTCAGTTAACCCTCAAATAAATCCTAATAATTCAGAAGTAATCCAACAATTTGTATCTCAGGTCCCAACAGATCGTTCACCACTTCCGAGTTCGACGTGTATTGATATTGAAGACTCTCCTAAATTACCTTTTACTCAATATAATACAAATGTCAGTTTTCCGGGATCTATAGCGCCATTTGTGCCCAATATTGATGTTCATAAAGATATAGTCTATACACCTAATAGCCAAATGTCAGCCTATCCCTGGCCTTCACCCAGTGCTCATTGAGACCAATTTTGCTTAATATTATTATTATTTAAATTATTTAAAAATTTAACTTTAGATATTGTATTCATATTTGATTCATATTATATTCAAATTCTATTAATGAAATACATTTTATAATATTTTAATAATAAACTCATTCATAATTTTTCAAAGTTTTATTTCAAAATAGTTTTCTTAACAATCATCACAAACAGAATTATTTAAATTGAAATATTTGTTATTAATTATTTGCAATTTCATTAAATATATTTATATTTTCGTGAAACTGTTTATAATTTATATTCAGTTTAATATTCAGACAATACTCTTATTATTGGAAAGTATGAAAAATGTAAAAAAGTTGATATAATTTTCGAACAATAATGAATAATAGTTTGAATTTTATAGAATAACTCATATCTTGTTTGTCAGTCTTAACGATTCTTCAATAACTGGAAAGATTTCAATTCTTTAGATTAAATATCACTGATTTTCATACTAATAGTATAAAAATTAATATTTATTATCGTGTAATTAATTTTGTATTGTTTTACAAAATTTTATTTATTGCTCTTGTTTTTAGAGTCAACAGACTTTTGACGCTGTTTAGAATTGCGTTTTTCTCTAATGAAGCCATGATTGGGATAATTGAGAGCTCTGTGTTGATAGAATACTAAACTAATTCGGGACGGATTCTGTCTGTTCGGGCTTTTAAGACCAGTTGTCGCGTGAATCTCATGTTTTGCACATTCAAACAGAACTGATCTGTGAGAAAGTGCTATCCCTAAGCCTCCCATTGAACTATCTTCAAAACAATGCTCATTATCTGAATAATATTCAAATACAACACTTTCTTGTGAATCCGATCCATTGCTTAGCATTTTTTGGTCATCAATTTTAAAGCTTGATTTTTGTTTCTTTTCAATTTTTTTGACGAATTCTGCTGTTTTAGGAATTATATTCAAAGTTTTATTCTTCGAATCTTTGATATTTTTGTTTGGTCTCAAAAATCTTCTCTTAATCATTGGAAAGTTTGATAAAATTTGTATCGCATCAGAACTTATTTTACTTAATAGTTGTGATGGATATTCTTCAAAGGGTGAGATCTTATACATCGGCAATACGTGCAACTGTTCATCATTTGACTTAACTTTCCAATTACGACATTTGGTTAGAGTCACCACAACTGTCGACCCATTATTTATATTATGCAAATCCTTATGAGAATGTGCGCAAAAGTCAAGACAAGCCGTAACACCACTGAATGGACGACCTCTTTGGTGACCTAATCGGCATTCAGAGCCTTCAGATTCAAATGCAATCTGAATCAAATGGTTCAAAATTATTTAATTTAGAGTTTGATTCATTCAACAATATTTTATAACATTTATTTCTAAAAGTATGTCTTTAGATAATGTTTTTAAGAGTTTATAGATTCAAATGTTGAACAAACCTGATTATAATAAGCGTCAGGAGCTATAGCTTCATAAAGAGGTGATATACCAGTTGCTAATTGTTGTAAATAGTATTCGAGTTCATTTTCCTGATATCAATTACAGCAAATGAATTAGAAAAGAAAACATTTTCGTATTTATCAAACTAATGAACCTCTGATTGTTTTGTGAGTTTGAATTTTCTAGTGTTTTTAGGTTTGCTATCTCTAAATTTGCAGCCATCGCGAAACATAGACCAACTGCACCCGTAGGAAAAACACGCGCCTCTTGTTTTAATGTCCAATCCTTGACAGCCACAAGTTTTCCTACAAAAGTACTAACTTTACAAACTTTTTCTGAGTCATCTCATAAAGTAATGACAATTACGTTTCATTTTGTGCACATCTTCTATCTGTCGAAATTCCGTAATTGTTAACTTTGTAGACAATAATGTCATACAAATTGTCCGCAAAGTATCGATCGATAGCATCCCAAACAACAATACCAATAATAATAAAAGATGCCTCACATTTATGGCCTTTTCTATGTCTAACTAATGCTAACACTATTTCCTGATCATTAGATCGCCTTAAAACAGATTTGGCAACAGGACAGCCCTCTTTAGATTTTGCTTCTTTACCTGTATAGACGACATTCTCAATACGAATCGCTCGACCAAACAAACCAATTCTGACAAATTAAGATTCATTTTCAAAGGAATCGATCAAACAAATCAAGTTTTCCAAACAAACCTTTCCTCCAAAACTTTTCTGATCCCCTGAATCGATGACGAAAACCCTAACTGTTTATAATATGGAACGTTTCGCACTGCAATCACATCATAAACTCATTTCAAAGTTATTTTAACGAATTTGATTATAGTAAGTAAATCATATCCCATGCGAAGATTCCAATCAATTTGAATGCAAATTGAATGCAACTTTGATTTGTCAAGTCTTGTCAGTGCATGCTTTGAATCAAACTACAGGTCAGCATATAATCGATGACATGCTAAACAATAGCCAAACCATTTCAATTAGAAGATGCATCAAATACTTGTATAAGTAAAAGGTTATATAAAAACTCAATTTGAAATAAATTGACATCAATTGTTTTTATCATAAAAATTAGGTTTATTAATATTATAAAACCTGAGATTTTTATACTAGTTATTATTATCATCATTAATATTATGGCACATCTGTGTAAATAAAGAAATGATTCATTCATAATATATATATAGACAAAATTGGAATTCGTATACAATACTTAAAAACACTAAAAAAATGATTGTATATCTAAAACTTGATTTTTATAATAATAGTTAGATTATATTAAGAGATTTGTCATCATTGGCAAAATAAGTATACTATGTATTTATAAATCTGCTACAATACAGGCAGTCAAACTTTCAATCAATAGGTCCCACTCTTAGAATGTACATTAATCTCATCATCTTTTGCAATTCTTTTATTCATTTCGTGGGCAAAAATAAATTTGTCCAAAGATTCTTATTTCATTTGTTAAAAACCTAAGAACACTATTCGTCAGATAAATAACTGCATCAAATATAATCAAAGTCGCAAAAGTAGTGACCGATTTAACACTGCAAAACACATACAGTTTTATCAATTTCTCATTCATTTATAATCATTACAATTCATTACAATTCATTTTATCAATATTTATCAGAACTCAATAATAAAAAGCAGACTTCAAATTATTGTTACTTTTTTTAATAATATTTAAAAAATATTACAATTTTGGTGCGACTATGAATCAAACGGAATCATAGCATGATTTGGTACTAAATAACTCCTAATCTTATAGTCCTTGCTTTGCATAGAATTATATAATTTATTGTTGAAAGAATTGAAAAGGCATGGATTCATTCAATTAAAACTCACACAATTATAATAACAAAAAAATGATTTAAAAAACAAGCAAATTTCATATTTATTGGTAATGCGACTACAATTGATTAGGAGAGTATGAGTGCGAAAAACATGTCTTTGAGAAGTAAAAATAAAATCGAACTGATTTAGAGCATTATTGTGCAAAATGAGGTAGAATTGTCCTGAGGTTTAGTGCAAAACTGAAATCAATTGGGAGTAAAACTGAAGCAAAAATGGTCTCTATAAAAATTGAATCTCTTTTGATTAATAATTAAAATAAAATGTGTTCTTCGTTTGCTAATAGTGAGCAAAACAAGAATGGCATAAATTGATAATTGAAATATAGCTACCCCTACAATACTTATTATATACTTTCTTCTCAAATAGATTTTAACCGAATTACAGAAAATTTAGTTTCTTTAATAAATGACATTATTTGCAGCCTTTGATGAATGAAATACTGTTGTAGGATAACATTTATATATATTTATATTTAACGTAATGACTTTCAATATAATTACAAGAATGAATTCAATTTTTGGATGGAAAGCATCATATTTTCTACTCTTTCATAAGTTAATAAATTGGAAAGTTATTCAATTTCTTCATTCATGTTAATATTGAATCTCTAATTATATATATAGTTTCAACATTGAGTCAAATTTAAGATTATGCTATGGCTATAAAATTCATGGCTATCAAAATTAATATCAAATAATAGATTAGACAAAAATGTTATTAATCTTTGCCTATTATTACAGTAGTTTCTGTATATTTACAATAAAAGGGTGAAAAGGCTTGAATTACTTGATCATTATATTGATTTGAGTCCTACAACTTATAACGCTATCAAAGGTTGAATTAATATCTCTTTCAGATCTGAATTATTTGAAAATATATGTATATATATAGAGCCGCCTAAATGGACAAATTTATAAGAATTAATAAATACTTATATATTGTGTCCGTTTGATGAAATTTGACACATATTATGGAACTTAAAAATACAATAAACTCTTAGAAAGTGGTGCAATGGCTTAAGTGAGCAAAATTGACAATTCATTAAATCGTTTTTTGGCACAACTGTACTGTATTAACATTTTCATATTTATATAATATTCCGAAAACGTGTTGCAATAATACAATGGCATTCGTTAGAGAAGTGGCACGAGTTTCGAGAATAAAAAAGTGGTGCGAATCAGTTGGAAAGAGATGCTGGCAAAGTGGTCAGTGTTGGACTGGCTGAACGATTATACTCACGTTCTTCAGTTGAATAGCAATCGCAATCAGATGTATCTTTACTGTTATTCTTGAGTCGATCTAAGTTGCGGTCCCACCAGTTCTGGTCACGAAAGTTTGGCAGCAAAAATGTTGAAACGGGTGGCAGTACTGTTGTGGTTGTTGTTGTGGCCGCAGATGTAATCGATGTTAGATTATGTTGAGATTCACTAGAATGTGATGAGGAGAGCATTAATGATGAAGACGAGTTCGGGTCACTTTTGGTATACGCTGTCATATCCAATAGGTTTAATGCAGTGTTTGAGTCTATTTGATCGATAATACGACCACAATCTATGCCAGAAATAATGTGACCGATGCTTGTCTGCGGATCATCTAATGACTTCTTGGCTGTCTCGAGTCCGGCTCCGGACACACTCATTATCACAGTTGGACTGCTCGGGCCGAGTGTGAGGCCTATATGAGGCATATATATTGATGAGGTGTAAAAAGCAGATGACTGTGAATGTGGGCTCATATTAAATGAATTGATAATACCTGTAATCATAATAATAACAATAATTAATTATTGAATAACTGAAATGATTGATGTTTAATATAAGACCTGTAGATGTATTCATAGATGTTGTTAAATCTGAGAGGTTGTGGTGCATAGTTGTGGTCGTATTCGATAAAAAAGACTGAGACTCTAATGATTCGTCGTTATGTAAACCGGATTGCGATGCGTTCACACCGTTTCCCGTTATGGCGACAACTCCTTCACTATCAATGTTTTTGGTAATACTATTACCAGAGCTAACATTATTAACTCTTGCCGGCGATGATCTAGAATTGGGTCTAAATGTATTTGAGTCTTGTGTTTGTGATCTCGATTGACTTGCAGGCGATGATGCGTTTGATTCATGCGATGAGTACTCTTGATTTGGTGGTGACGTATATGACGATTGGCTTTGGTTTGTTGGATACGTAGAATTGGCTTCAAATTGAGAATTCGTTGAATTATTTGTATTATTAATATTAATGTTATTATTATTATTATTATTATTACTATTGCTATTTGTTTGCGAATCATTTGCATTAGAAAATTGTGTATTATTTCCATTTTCAGGTGTATTTCGACCATAATATGGATGATATGATAAACCATTTTGCATATCAATCGAATTATAAGGTGTTCGTCTGCCTCCCCCTTGAATTCCTATTTTCTCACTTATTCCGTTTGTATTCTTATGATAAATATTGTCGTCTTGTTCTGTTTGTGACCAATTTATTTGCAAAAAAGACTGTCCCGTTTCTGAGTTAGGCGTCAGACCAGATGTGTTCACATAATGAGGACTTAATGATGTATTGTTTGTATTCGTTGGCGGCTGAACTACAATAAATGTTTGACCTGAAATCATAACATCAAAACATACAGTTTAGTTCAATTCTAGAATACAATCATAAATGTATGAGTTATTGTCAATTAACCTGCAAATGATGGCGGTTGTGGTGCACCTGATGGGAAAGAATTGTGATTTTGTCCATTATTTATCTCTTTCTGAGTTTGTCTGCTTTGAATCAAAGATTTGAGGCGATTGTTCATCATTTGATGTCTATTTGCATGAGTATTATCAGGATTGACAACATCTTCTGGAGTGTGATGCGATCGGTTGACATCAGGCACCAAACCGTGACCATTAAAGGGGACATTCATTGGTTGGGAATTCATATGAAAGTTGGCGTATGTCTGAGGATTGGATTCAAACACTTGATTCATGTTTGGCGTATGCTTTGGGGACACGAAATCTTGATATGAGCCCTAATTTAGAAAATATAATTGAATTTATAAATTAGTTTAAGTGTAAATAGAATGAGTCATAAAATATTAGACCAAATGCATAACACTTGACATCTGTATGCGCTTCACGTGAGAAATAAATGTTGTGAAGTTTTTTAAGAAAAAAGATTAAGACAAGCATTTATTATAATTCCTTAGATTATTCATAGTCTAGTCAAGTAATGTCAACTGAACCAGCAGTTAATGCCCCCAATCTTTGAGTTGAATATAAGAATAAATTCATTTGTATTGATTCCCAGGTGACCAATGCTGTGACGAACTATAAGCCAGAATCTATTGAATTGCACTCTTGCTTACCTTACAAAAGGAAAAGAGAACAAAAGCAAAAGCCATTTCTCTGCATCATAAGAAGTTTGGGTGAAATTCTCTCTCAAGTTTATACTTTATAAGCGTAGCTAAAGTAAAGACAAGCTGTTCTACTATTGCTACTGTTCACTGTTTCCCAGGACCCAAAACTTTTGCCAACACAAGAACACAAGCCAACGATCCCATACATATCGAAAAAGCTCTTTTTATTCATTTTCTACTTTGTTGTGTGTATTTACGTCTCCTCTCATTTTAATGCAACCGAACACATAACATATCGAGCGCACCGTCTGTTCTCTTTCTTCGTCATAATTCTATTGTCCGACAGGTCATCACATTTCCTATTGGGTGCACCATTACTCTCAACATATGCCACCATATTCTACATTATTCTCACTTATCTTTTACTTTACTAAGACTTAGTTCTAAAACTTATACCATTCTTATGACTCACACCTGTACTTGTTTTATGCAAAAAACATTATAATACTTAAGAAATAATGCATTCTCTGAATCCAAAGTAACATAATCTCTGCTCTATTCTCTTTTTGATAAAATGACATGCATTTTAAATTTATTTTTTATCAAAGAATGTAACTTATATTTTCAATTTAGCTTTAGAGACATTTTCTTTCAAAATCAATGTTAAGCTTATAGTTAATAAAAAAGTAAAACGATAGCAAAAATTGGGTCAAAACATGAATTGTTCAATAGTATTATAAATGCAAATGTGCGCAAGTCTTAAGTTAGTGTTAGAGAACATTTTTTCCAAGTATTCGTCAATAATTCAATTGAAGGGATGCAATGTAATCATCAAAAGCATTGATGAAAGCACTAGTAAATGGCTGAACATGAAAAAAGAGCAAAATCATTGTTTGAATCGATCGAACAGCAAATTAAAGCGAATATATTATAGTTTATACAAAAAGTTAAGTTAGGAGTAAAAAAGATCGCGATTCGAATCTCTTTTGGTGTAGTTTTAAAAAAGAACTTTTAAGAGAGAGCGTGCGTCACGATGTCTGAAAAGTGTACAAACAAGAAATAAAAACAAGGCAACTATTATATAGTTATGAATCTAAAATTTGAATTGTTCAATAATGACCAGATATTACTACAATTATCAAAGAAGTTCTCCTCCCTCTCACGCTTGAAACACGGGAACCAAACAGACCAACAACAAGTCCACACTCAAAATATAGTTTAGGGTCGTTCTCATTCTTGCTTTCTGAGGGACCTCTTCTACAGTTCAATACTAAGATTGAATTACTTTAGGGATTAAACTAATGGCAAACCATGCGGTTTCCGTTTTTAAAAAAAAATCACATTTGCTTTAAAGGTCCGCAAAGTTATGACATTTGGTTGCGTTGAAAAGTGTAAAGATAGCTATTTTGAGAGTATTTACAGTCAAACTAAGGAATTAAGCTTTACTACTATTAAAAGAGAATGCAAAACACAGCGAATGGTTGTGTGATCTCTAAATCAAACGGTATAAAAATGCACAATAAGTTGTATAATAAGCTATTATTGCTCAATATGAAAAAAGTGACATTAGAAAAAAATATAAAATCTATCCAAACAGGTTGATTAAATGCAGCTGTTCCTCAACGAATCTTTGCTTTGCATACAAGACATTAAAGTAAAGCTCACACATCTGCCATCCGTTTCGAGTCCAACTATCATGAAGTTTATAGCGAACCAAAACTAAGTTAAAAGCATGTGTCGTCCCCTTTCCGTTGTAACGTTCAATGTTTGTTACGCTTCATTCATGAACTTAAATCGATTTGACTAAAGCATTTGCATTTCTTCCTAACAAAACAACGCTTATGTATGTTTTAGGTATCGATACAATCAAAATTTCATATTCATCCACACGTTTTATCGAATTAAATGAATCATTTTTTCAACTTCAAACACATTGATTTTATCTTTTAATATCATAACTGTAACGATCACTACTCATCAGTGAACAGCAATATAAATATTTTTCAACAAAAACCCAAAATTTCAAAATCTTTCACAACTCTTTAATCTAATTTTTGAGGTACTTCTTATCAAAAAGAAAGTGCAATTCAAACCGTGGGAATTGGTCTAAAAGAATGAACAATTTAATAATGAAGGGCACACTTCCGCAAAGTTGGCATAATTTGAACCTCACTTAACGGTGAAGAAGTGCAACACTCCCTCCCTTTCAACCCCTGTATGGAAGGGAGAGATAGTGTCGGAGTAAAGTAGAGGTAACGTAACTTTGAGGGCAAAGACAACATAATGCGTAACACATAACAGGTGACTGATAAGAAGTGGACACCAGAAGTAGCTCTCAAGTAGAGTGAGTAGCAGTACTGTAACACTTGCAGTAACATAACTCCCGCCAAACGGATATCAAATAGAGTATAGAGACACTCACCCGGGGAGCCGGTCCTACACCAGCGGTATGTGAATCGCTTGGACCGAGATTTGTAAATGGAGTAGAAATAGCTGGTGTGCCGTTTATATTACGTGATCCCACCGATGATCCGTCAAGTACTGAAATATCTTTAGTCAGTGTCATTCCACTGGCAGCCGCTGCAGCTGCCAATTGAGCCGCCTGTCAGACAAATACAAATTCATTTTATAATTAATAATTCCACACAAATTTATTTCATACATATTCATATCCCAGTCAAAAGTTTTCTAATTTAGACTCAAATCAAGTGAAATTCGAATCAAATACTAAGAAAAAATAAGCATTTTATGGATGAAAACTGGGAAATCATCATTAGTTTGAATGCTTGAATGATTATGAAATAGAAAAAGGATCAATAAATATGAGAATAATGCTGCGCATAATGAATTGACACGTCGTTTATCAGCAAATTTCATATTGCACTTTATATGCATAATAGTAGAGCAATGGTTGAGCAGAACTGAGTCATTCAATCGGCATTTTCATTCTCATTCAGATTCATTCAATTCTGTTCGAATCTATAGATATAGATATACATAAGTATAGAGAAAAAGACTATTATTTATAAAACGAAATAAAAGCAAAGCCAAGCAAAATAACTTGTGATTTTGGATTTTGTATTGAAGCCTGCAATGAGATATGTAAAGGGGGTTTCCATATCCACATGAATCCATAGTATGTGTGGATATATACTAGTATACGGTCAGGTCACACATCATTAAGAACGAAAAGCAAGAGCAAAATGCAAGCATCTGTTTAGATCAAAAGCAGATGGATTTATACTACTTTTAGTAGTACTGGTATTACACACTATATATGTTAGATTCTAGTAATACATCAGACTTACAAACATTTATATTCTGTTCACTTCGTTATAAACATCTTATCAACCATTCAAACTAAGTCTTTATAATTTACAACAGCTTCAGTTTATTTCCAACAATTCTCATAAACAATGCATTTAAGGATAGATTAATGAAACAATAATTTATCCAATTTTATGTATTGACTCATTTTTGTATTTAATTTAAGAAGGTTTAGAATTCATTGAACTCTACTATTAAGAAAATATATTACGATTTTTGCTTCGAATGAATTTAGAAAAACTAATTTCCACTTTTAAACATCTATTATTAGACAACATATTTTCGATCGATTTAAAGTTTATAATGATTTTGTTTTTTGTAAAAAAAAGTCCGATTAACGAATTCCTGCTGTGTTTTGGAGTTATTGATTGAAAGAAATGAAGTTGAAAAAGTAAATAAGCATTAATATGATTAGACGAATAGTGGGTACAATGATTTAGTGAGATGTGTGACGTCATTTGGCCACTAATCCGTGACTCATGCAATGTTCAATAGATTGTACAAACTATATATACTATAGTTGCGATATTTGTTAAGCGATAGCATCATTTGGGAATCAAAATGCATATTCCCTATTATACATGTATAATACATAAAAAGAACAATTTCAATAAGTAATGACTATAAAAAATAAATTATAATTATGAAAATCAAGTTTGATATCTTGTAATGACTAAAAAAGTAATTTACATTCAAGCTATATATATATTAGATTTTTTCTTTTTGATTAAACGCTGTTATAAACTTTGAGAAGAAAATGTTTGTATGATATTAAAAAGCATAAATCAATGTGACGTTTGCCAAAACTCTCATTCCAGACATCAGAGCTTCAAATGAAAGCAACAACAGTTTTGACTGCTTTTGAGATATACTAAAAGTCAAATACAGTTATTTTTAGAATCAATTTGTTTGGATCGCGTCCACACTCTCTACCGTCAAAGTGGAAAAGATTACGAATATTTAAACATTCATATTCTTCTCAATTCAAGAAATAAATAAAAATAATTTTATAAAACCAACAGTAGAGGAAAAAATGTTGATTTTTTCTTTATAATGAATATCTTATACATTATGAGAGGTTAAGAAATAAGAATTTTTATGAGAACATTGACATAAATTAGTTTTTAAGAGAAATAGTCTTAATGAGAAATTAATGGCTTATATCAGATTTGATTTAAATAGTATTAATCTTATTCTCTTCTAAGAAATAACTTTAAATCCAATGATTCACGACTGATAGAGTTTTTCAGTATTAACTTTAACGCTAATGATTCGCAAATAAATGTAAATTAATATAAAATCTACGATAAAAAGTAGAAACTATTGTGTTTGCAATTAATGACGAATAGAAACAACGATTAAGAATAAATCGAATATTTAAATGAAAAAAAACAAAAACCGTTGAATAACTTAGAAGTGAACTAAATTATTGAAGAATAAAATGAAGAAAAAGAAAGTCATACTTCTCTAACTTTTTCCTTTTTGGTCTTCAATTGGTCACATTTTCTCATTTTACAGATTTGATGACTCCTAACACTCTTACAGGGACCGCATTCACCACAATTATCCTTTTTGAGACATCCGGGACACTCTCCACATCTTTTACGTTTCTTTTTGGTCACTTTTTCACCGTCAACAGGCGTTTGTTGTGTAATGTTTTGAGGCACAGATGCATGATTTGATGGTTCCCACTGCTGTTCATTAACAGTTTGTGGCGCGTGATGTCCGGCCACAACCTGTTGAGCAGTTTGTGGATGCGGTGGTGTTGCCGATGACTGTGGTATTCCTCCAATAGATTGCCTCGAAGTGGTGGAAGACACTGAAGGCACTTGAAATGAGTTTTCAATCGAACCGATCCGAACGTCAGGCGTTGAAGAGTCCGGTTCTGTGTTTCCGATTTTCAATTGTTTGCCATCAGGTGTCGTAAATCCACCCGAAAAGGTTTGCATATAAGGTGAAGCACCTAAAGAGTTGGGATACACAACAGGTGTCGGCTGTCCATAAATATTTGGGTTATATCCCGGCGCAGAAATGGGAGGAATTGGAGGAACTGGAGTCAGAGTTTGGTATTTTTCTGTTGTTTGATTAGACATTCTTTCAATCGGGTGCTGATTATCACCAAATTGTTGAGCAGAAGGAGATCTTCCCGTACGACGGGCTGTATCAGGAGTTGTGCGTTGTTGTTGTGCCTGTTGTTTATCTGATTGAGCACTGGAAGGACGAGTCGGATGTTGAATGGATTGAGCATTAACTTGATCTTGAGCTAACATTTGACCGTCAGCTCCCGGTTGTTCCCATGGTCTGTATCCGACACTATTAGAACCACTTCCATCTTGAGAAGAAGGAGACCCCGGCTGTACCGATGAATTATCTGAGTTCTTATCGAGCAAACGAGCGGTCAGACCTTCAGCGGTATTACTTTCGTTACCACAAACATCTTCCATATGAGTATCTGTACCGCTGTCCGAGTTATTGACATTTTGTTTTGAACTGATATCAACTTTTGACACAAAATTATTTGCATAAATCGGCGAATTATACAAATTTGAGCTGAAATGGCTTTGGCTGTAATCAGGAGTCGAACCATATTTGTTGTTCAAATACGGCTGTTGTATATATGAGTGATGAATGAAATTTGGCGGTCCATTACTTCCAGGCCCGGGAGATGTTATTCCTGAATGATATCCTTGTCTTAAACCTTCGAAATCATTCTGATTATGTAATGTCCCATAACTGGGTAATGGCTGTCCAGCACTGGGAGCTGTTGTCATCCATGATTCGACGGCTGTCGAGCCCCCAAAGCTATGATTTAGTGGAGGCGGGGGTCCACTCGAGTAATTGGATGGCAAAGATTGCCTGTTGCTATCATTCATGCTCAACAGCTATTTGCTTTTGAATGACTTTCGAATGGCATCTATGAATGTTTGATAATAAAGTAAAACAAAATTATTTATAAATCAATCTTTTAGAAAAAGAAAAAATTCAGTCAATATATTAATAGCAATTAGTTTCTCAAAGACTGGAATTATGCCAAAAGACCTTGTAATCTAAAATGCAATGAAGCAAAGAAAACGATTTTCAATCTTCGAAAAGAATAGATATCGGAGAATAACATATTCGAAAAGTTCGTAATTATACAGAACATATAAATTATGATAAAACATTCTGGAAGTCCAGCAAAACGGCCGCTAAGTTGTTGGCATTCTGTATACTAAACAGTATTCCACACACATTGAAATAAGCATAAACTCAGATGCCATACATCATGAGGCCTAACCTTTGAAGGCCTGGGGCTAATGCTCACAAAAGTATGTTCTTCTCCACCCCTTTAGCAAAATAGTGACCGTTCACTAGATTCATGGCTAAACCTTTATAATATGTGCAATCATGCATTCGAAAAACCTTTAAAGAAGTAATGAGTTGCGAACCAAAGATTTAACTCACTATAAATAAGAGGAATGGCATCAAGTGAAGGACCATAACAACTATTTCTAATATTGCTTTATTGATGCTTCAGTTTTACTCATTTGTAATAAAGATTTGAAGCAAAACTCTAGTCATTGCTTATAGAACTTATTTCCAAACTTAAGATGAATTATTATTTTTAAGACATTACACATAAACTTAAAGAGCATTTAAATAAATTAAACACATTAATGAGCCAATAAGTAAACGTAAAAGAGAATTAAGTTGATATAAACACATGTTTCTAAACTGAACAAAAAGCATGGTCTGAATTGGAAACAGAAGAGAAAACTTTCTTTCTTAAAAAGCCAATGAAGAAGAGGAGTCATGAGCAACATGAGCAACAAGCATACATACGAACATCACGATTACTCCCTTAGGGCTATATTCTGTGAAACTCAGT
>JAQFXV010000518.1:0-21133 GCA_034694065.1 Camisia spinifer
GAGAATTGAATGATAATAAAGTAAATGTAATTACTTTATTATCATTCAATTCTCAACTCATTTTCAAATTCTCAAACTCTAACTTATATTAAAATAATTTACATTAAGAGAGTTTTGTTATAGAGATATATAAAGTTTTCCCAAAAGTTGCATAAAGTTTTATTTCAGTTTGAAAATTACTTCTGTATTTTGTAAGGAATTTATATCTCATTGAAATCTAAGTACGTGAGCGTTTCTTTTGTAGAAATATTTTTCCATAGAATTATATTATAATTCCAAAAATTTAGCGAATTTTCCAACTAATTGGTAATTTGAAAAATATTTTATTTGCTACCAAAGAAAATATTATAGAAATACTTTGTAAAATGGAAACGAAATTTTAGAAATTAATCAAATTAAGGATATTTTAATGGAAATTTATTTTTGTGACTCGAATATTAATAATTAAGCATTTCTAGAGCATTAAAATACAGAAGTCATTTGAAAATGCTAAAAATCCATTTAATAATAAGTTTTATTAGACAAATAACAAGTAATGAGGGACTTATTGATAAAATTTAATGATCAACACTATAAATGTCTTTCTCATTCGCCTGAAGTTTCGCAGAATATTCTGTAAAAAATTTTGTCTGCGTCAATTTGATTAATATTTTATAATTAAATATTGTAATAAAGATTTTATTTTTAAGATGAAATAATTTAATACTTAATTTTCACTGATCAGAAATAATTTACCACATTGAGTAAGTACATTTTTGAGCTTTGAAGGTATGGTCTGAAATCCTACCTAACCCACTTCCTCGCTTATATATGTCAATAATTGAAAATCTTTCTCTAACCAATTCATTCTCAACATTAAGAAAAAATTCGAGTGCAAATTTCCAGCATTAAAAAGTATTTTAGAAATTATAATTTTTACTTTATTTTTACGGAAAGTTTGAACATAATTTTTTAGCAAAGTTGAACTTCTGAAAAATAATTCCTGCAACAAATTATCCATTAATAAGATTACTTTAAATAATTAAGCATTACTTTATCTGAGGAGAAAACTTGATAAATGTCATTAAATATGAGATAAATTTTTATATTAAAAACTTTAACCATAAAATTTTTAATTAATAAATATAATTAGCTTGTTCTTAATGAGTTAATTATCAAAATTCAAGCGAATTTCATAAAATATGTTTAACTAAATCGTCAAAAGAAATATATAATTCACATTGCTTTAAAAGAGTGTAATCGATTCAAATACCTTTTCTATTGTGTTCATTTTGCCTTATGTTCATTGCATAACAGAAAGACTTTTGTATCATTCTTCCTCTCAAAAAAATATAGGACAAAGCGATAACATTTAATGATGAAGACCAGGATTTTTCATTCTGTACAATACATTTGTTCGTTAATGGGCTGAATCTTTGTTAGGCATTCTGTACAATATGTACACATCTTTATCGAACTAGTGATGTGCAAAAAATCGGGGTCAGTTTGAGCTCAAACTTGAAACATATTTTGTTTTTATCATACATTATAACTGAAATCAAATCATTTTAAATGCCTAGAAAAGAAAAAACTTCAAAGGCTCAGATAGAATAGAAAAAACTTTTGAAATTTTGTATTATTCAAAAACTATTTAGCCTTTAATGATAATCAAAATCTCTTTCGCAAAGTAAACGCCTAATCGCCTAGAAGTTAAAAGTAAAAGTGCATTACTTTGAATGAAACATATTTATCTATTCAAAAATTTTCTTAAAGAAAATGTATCGATTTTCTTATGAATTATCTTTATTAAAATTCTCTTTTTTACTAAGGCTTTCATCATTGCTCTAGTTTCCAAAGAATATCCATAAGGAATTCAAAAACAGATGAGTTTTTTAATACAAATAAGTTACAACAAATTTGATGGACTTATAATCTTATACTTTGTTTTTTAGGTCCTTTCTATGCTATCATTGATAAGCAAGTAAGAGGTCAAAGTGATTTAGACCCTACTTTTGAAGCTCAAAAAACGAATGCCCAATAATTTTGGAAAAATTTGTTTGTTTTCAATAACTTACAATTCATGGTAAAAATTCTAAAGAAATAAAAAATTTCATGGATTTTTTCAATTATTTTCAATAAATTATTTCAATAAAACAATATAATAAAAACTTAAAATAATTTTAAGAAATTCTGAATTTCAGAAAATATTCCTTTATAAAAATGGTGAGTTTTGACACCCCCTTGATTCTAACCTGCTAGGCCCCCCTTTAAAATTGAACTTGCTTATCTATGTTATGCAATATATGTTTTTCAATAGGAAATCTATTCTTGAACAAAATTTTTCCTTTTATAAGTTGTTCAAAATGAAGAAATAACATGACATTTAATTTCATGCATAAGATGTTTATCAGTTTAAGCGAAAACAAATCTATATAAAGAATTGTAATGGAATAAATAGCATACCATAAAGAGATACAAAAGCATCATAAAGTCGTCTGTTTGATAGAAGATAACAAAAGACTATTCTCTCTAATGTTTTTTATGACACATTTAGATTTTTTGCTCATATTTCATAATACAATTCCTGAAGATATTCTGTGTACTTCTGTAGTTATGAAGAAGAGAACTCAATTGTTTTAATATTGTATTAACTCTAAGCTTACGTTGAATTTTGACATTAATTTTTAGATGCAGAACAATATAACTTATCAAAAATTCTATGACCAGACTATAAAAAATAGAATCATAAAAAGAAAGGAAATAATGAAAAAATTCATCAGATTAGAAAAGAATCAGAGCTATAGAATAATTCATATAATGATTTGCATAACAATATTCTTGAGCTAATATCGGAAAAACTTGAGTTTTTCTCATTATTTTTACTGCTTATTCTCTTATTACTATTGAGAATAAGGCCTAAGTTCTTATTATTCTCTTATCTAATGCAGTATTTTCTTATTGATGATAACAAAAGGAATGCTTATGTCAGAATATTCTGTGTGACAGCAGCTGGTATTCTATATATTGACTTTGATATCAAACTTGACCGAAAATTCATGAGAGATATCATTCATATTTATATTTAGATGATAAAGCATTAAAATAATCTCTTCATTTTTTCTTTCCTTTATTTTCCCAAATGCTCTCTAATATGATTTGTTTTGTTTGATTTGATCCTATTGTCTATTGAGCAAAATGATAATTCGTTTTAAGAATTTTTTGACAGTTAGCCTTTCGGCAAACCATCGATTAATTTATCTAAACTTTGCTAAACAGTTGTTTACTCTGAAAATTTTAGAAAAGTAACCCTTGATTTCAAGTATGAAAAGATGTTATTTGCAAACATTTTTGAGAGCCTTTCTAGTTATAAACACTGAACTTTGTGACATTTTTTGGGAAATTATTGGGTTTTTGTAGAAATTGAAACAGAAAATATTAAAGCTTTATTAATTTTTTAGTTTGGTTATATTCTCGAAAAATTCTATTTTACTAATATCTTTGATTTTAGTTAATTTGCATGTCTTTCCTTTGCCGAAGACTTCAACTCAATACTCATGCATGAGTTAAAATTTCTATACAGTATAATTTGAAACCATCTTCGTTTTTATAATACTGGTATTAAGATTCTTATCAATCTCATGTTGAATAGTAATTTGCTTTAAATTGATTACAATCTTATTAACTAAAAACTGTCTCAACTCCAAAAAAATAAATCAAAATTAATTAAGTCAAGTTAAATCTTCTTGAATGGTCTTTAAGTTAGAACTATAGCAAACTCAAGTATCGAATAAAAGTCTAACACAATATCGAGACAACTTATAATCAGATTATGTTTTTACAAACGAATAGTTTGCATAAATTTGATACAAAGAAAATAAAGTCAACAAATAAAATGAAATCTAGTTTCAAATAATTGTGAGAATGCATTGCATGAATAAAATGCATAAACAAACAATTCCTCGAATTATAATTTTTATAATTATTTAAATTATTCGATGCATTAAAGCAGGAAAAATCGAAGCAATGTTTAGAGAATATCTTTTCCTTAGACTTAAAAAAATCAATAAAAGTAAAAATAGAATTATTATGAAAAATCAGAATGAAAGCAATAATACCCTTTTTCAAGAATGATAAGAGATATTAAGCCCAAGTCGTTGTAAAGTATGAATAAAATTAAGAGATAACTATCATTACTTTGGATTATGAGATTGTTTTCTACTTTACACTTAATTAATTTTGACACTTATTTTATCTATAATTCATTATACAAATTGTTTGAACCGTATTATCATATCTTATTATCGTTCTCATCAATATTTAAAGACTAAGATTCTTTTCTAGTCTACTAAAGAATTTTTATTCTTATTTAATCTTCTAATCAATGATCAAACCATTCAAAATTCAAACCATTTATTCAGCACTATTCTTAAGACAAAAAATAAATTCTGGAATTTTTCTCCTCTTTAAGCTCTCTTTTTTCTTATATAAAAATGATTTGTGTTAAAATAAAAATCAATATTTCATGCCTTGAAATTTTGAAAATTTTTAGACTCGTTTTTGTGAGACATAAATCTTGTGAAACTATTTTAAAATATTTCTAAAAATTTTGTTAGCGTTGAAATCTATTTATTTATACTAAAAGCCAATTTCGATATAATATGCGATCCAATAGTGAAACCAGAATAAAAAGATGATATTTGTAAAGACGAAAACTTTGTTTGCATTTAATATTTATGTTCAAATAGATCGGAAAAATAATTAAATTAACATTTTTATCATTGATTAACCGAAAATAATAGCAGTCATAGCAAAGCAACTTTTAAGAATGCAAAATAGACTATAAATTAAATAATAGAAAATCTCATACTTGTTCATAAATGGTTGTACAGACTGATGACCAGCACCAACAGCACTACTCGTCTCTTCTTGAGCTCTGGCCATCACTGACTGAATCATCATTTTTTCCTCTTCAGTCAAACCGCTCAGATCAACATCGGGTACAACAGCGGGCACAATAAGAGGAGGTCCCGGACCGCGAGTCATAGAAGAAGGTCCTTGAGGTCTATAACCTGAACCACTCATTTGATTAGATCTGACTCCGCCGGGAAATGAGCTCGAAATGGGTCCGATATTGATAGATTGATTAGTTTTTGTATTGAAACTTGAAGACATCATGCCTTGTGTAGCACCTAATTGGCCATAATCACCACTTTGGCCACTTTCTTCATTTCCCATAATAATTGTAACCACTAATTGTCACGAATAGTAAATACAGAGCCGGCGAAAAAGTCTCAATTGACACAAAAACAGTAGTAATAATCTTATAGTTATTTCTTCTGATCAAACTATTAGTTAATGACTCGTAATTATATTTTATAACTTATTTATATATTTTTCGAATAAATCACAACAGATAATAGACAATGAAATAAAATTTGCTGTTGAAACTGTTAGAGCGAAATTGATATGAAGTGAAGGCTTGATGAATATTCGTTGATAATAACAAGGCTTTACCGAACAATTTCAATTCAGATGCACAGAAATATTTGATTCCCAAACCGTATATTTGATGAATAATTCAAAAATCCAAAGTGTTATTCAACAAAAAAACTTAATGATAGACACAATTTATTAGTTTTCAACACAATATTTACTAAACAATTATTGTATAAGTTTAATAACAAATTGCGATAATAATTGACTTGTTATTATTGCTCGACAAATAAAAGTGATAAGAATGTTCAATTTTGTTGTTGAACAGAATCCAAACAAAACATGTTATAATTTTTTTTCACGGATGATAAGCGAGAATTAGTTTTAACCATTGCTGCTAAAAATGGTAATCAATGTTTATCTTCAGCCACAAGGAGAGCAATGACAATGTATTTCTCATCAATTCTGATGCGATGGCAGTGGAATCTAAACAGTTTTGGCTGTAGTTTAATTCTTGTCGCTATCTTAGAATATTATACACTGAATACTCTGAAAATACTGCGCTCCTAACGATCGAAATTCGCTCTCATTGACTGATTCAATGCCAGCACAAATGTAAGACTAGAATGAAGAGCAGAACTCGTATTCTAATAATTAGATTATGTTTTCAAAGTTTTTAAATTCAATTCTCCTTCCAAATAATTATTCTATATTTTTTAATTTTAAATAATTCTAAAGCTAATTAGTATGAAATTTTAAAATTAAAATAAACTTATTTTTCAATTTTTAATATGGAATCGAGTTTTTTCTGTAGAATTCTCTCAACATCAAGAATTTGAATAGATGTTTAACAGATGATAAAAAAATTTATTCATTGAAAATTAATCAAATAAGAAGTTAATTTATTATAAAAAATGATAATAAGAAAGCAAATACAAGTTATATAATTTTTTTAAAGTAAAGAATTTTCTTTCAATCAAACTTCAAAAATAATTCAACCAATTCAGTTAGGAAAGTATCCGTTGAGAGCTCACAAAACTTCAAAATTTACATAAAACTTAACTAAATTATGAAAAAAATAAAAGAGAAAGAAAATTAAATCAATTTCACATGTTATTAAATCGTTACTCAATAGTAAATAAAGCAATTTGCACATCGATTACCATAAAAACTAACGAAAAATTAATAGCATAGCTTCATAAAAGTCAAAAATATTAATCAATCATAAATCACCTTAAAAAGAAGTTACAATTTCCGAAAATCTATAATATATTAAATAGCAGACGTAATGCAGCGAAGTAAAGAGCTATGCAGGAAACAATTGGTGTTTTAGCCATCAGTAACCATTGAGAGCCAGCCATTCCCATTTGATGCAATAGGTGTTGCTCTCCTAGTTTTTATTGATCCGAATCTATTTAGTTTTCTTTTTTAAATTTCTTCTTTTCTACAATATCTCTCATTCACATTAGATTCTGCTATTTTGTGCAGAAATATATATATTTGATCCACTTTTACTATTCAATGAGAAATTCTATGAGCTTTTTGCACGAAGTGATCTTATAGTACTGTCTCATTTCCCAGTTGTACATAAAATGAGTTGAGAGGGACTGAAATACAATCAAACCTTTTATGAAACCTTTTTTGGTGTATTGGAGACTACTTTATAAATCTTGTCAAATACTTTATGATACATGAAGTTTATGCTTTTCACTCACTTTTCTTTATTCAATTCTATGAATGATGAGCAAAATAAATTCTTATGTCTTTAGTTTTTAAAATTTTATTAATTTAGAAATCTTGAAAAATTTGATTTAGTAAAAGTTTAAGTTTATTGAAATTTAATTTCCTAATTGTAATTCTATGAACAAATATTAAATTATTATGAATTTGTTGAGTCAATAAACGTTTTTTTAATTATTAAAGCTAAATTATATTTTTTCAAGGTTAAAACTTATTTCTAGAAAGCTCAATAGTCTAATAGGCAGTAAGTTATTATGCATACAGTAAATAATATAATTTTAAAAAGTTTTGCATGACTTTAGTACAACTTTATAATCAAAAAGTTCTTATTCTAGCTGAAAAATACTCAGTCGAATCTATCTTATTTCCACTGAAACTGGATAATATCATTTACAGACATTGAACCATAAAATAGCATTTGAGTGAAAAATTACTTGGATATTAAATTAATAATTGAAAACATTATTCATTAATACTGGATATTATGTCAAAAATTTTAAATAAGAAGATAAATTTCAAATTTATTTATACTGTTCATTAGTTATTTTTGAATTGAGAAATAACAGAAAACACAGTTTACATTACTTATATTGCATGTTTATCGATATTTGATTTTGCACTCTGTTTATAACCTAATACTATCATTATTTATGATAAATATCTTCTTTTAATATAGGCTGCATTTATTTCAAAGAGGCTTTCACCGAATAAGACTCAGGGGTTATTCGGATTCGACTAAAATTCAAACTATTCTGTGTTTGGATTCCTGTAATCTCTGAAATTCAAGAGTAGGATTTTTAGTTTGAATGAAAAGTAAAATATTTTCAAACTTTGATTTTCTTCTTGAAAAGAAGTGAAAAATATTTCAAAGTTGAATGATATCTCATTTCAAGTCCAAGCCTCAATCGAAAAAAAATCGAATAAAAGAGACATTCAATAGATCAATCAATTTTTTAGGCATCATTTCTATGGCTTAAAAATACCAAAGAATAGAAGCCTTGGGTTTTTTTTGGAATTATAACGGTGAAAGTGAAACCTTTTAAGTAAATAATAGTTGCGTTTATCGTCAAAATAAATTGTTTTTAATTGATCGATATTTCATCTTGAATTGAGGAGTTTTCTATTTCACAACAAACTATCTGGATTTTTAGATAATTGTTTTATTCACTTATAAATTACATTTTCAAGAGTTTATGTCCAGAGGGGGTAATTTCGAGAATAAACGAAACTTAGTGACTTGTACAAATTTTCTAATGCCCACACCACATGCTTATGTAACATTCTTGGCTTGCTAATTTTCACGATATTTTGAAAAATTCAATTTTTAAAGTATACGCATTTTCTGCGCACAATTTTTCCACTTTTAAATTAACCTTGCTAGGATTTGTACAAAAACATACCTATCTTTTTATTCATTATACTCTGTTAATAGTTATGCAAATGTTGCCAAAATAATAAAATGTCATTTTCAAGCATTCATTGCATTATAGCATTTACTAATTTATTGATAATTCCGTTCATTAGCAGAGAGAGAATTCAATAATGAATTAGTTTTATGCAATCGACGCATTCATTACTTACTTCTTATAAATAGATTATTGAAGGAATACCAGCATTTGTTTTGTTGAATTCAATTCGAGAACAGAAATAAAACCTTTCAGTCAAAAGAGGTTAAGCTAATGGATTAATTCAATAGCATTTCGTTTTTTGAGCTCTTAATCAGATTTATCATCAATTTTTAATGCGAAAAAATTAATATTTATTTTAAAAGCTTTAGTATTTGAAATTATTTTTAAAAGCTTTAAAAAACAATCTTTTATTATTAAAGATTCGATAAGTTGTCTGCCATTAAGATTTTTTTAAAAATTCTTTCAGCTGAAAACTAATGAGCTGACCAGAAAAACTGAAACCGCTTCTGTGAATAATATATTATATAAATATCTTATTTTCTCATTTGTGCATAAGAGTCGGTTCAACATTAATACAACAAAAGCACTCTTATGGGTAAAACTCAAGCTAACAATCAGTAAAAATAATGACCACTAGAGGATTAAATGATTCATAAATGCAATTATATTGAAATATGTTAATACACATAAAACTGGAGAGAGAGAGAGAGAGAGAGAGAGAGAGAGAGAGAGAGAGAGAGAGAGAGAGAGAGAGAGAGAGACGAGACGAGATTTGTAATGATGGTTAAAAACTAGATTTTTGGGATTTTACCAAATAAAGGTAAATTTTTATACGGATGATTATTCTACTTTGAAAATTTATTTTGGGGATCACTATAGCAAACTCAACCATATATAAGCAAGGGAGGGGTGAAAGTGGTTGTACACCCTATTTTTGAAGCTCAAAAAACGGACTCACTCAAGGTTTTTGGAGAAATTTGTTTATTTCAATATAATTTTTTGATCAAAATTCAAAAGAAGTTAATTTTTTTTCAGAAACTACACCCTTTAAAATTGAACTTGCTATTTATGAACCCAACCCATGCCCGTGTTTGGAATAATATTTATCTTTGAAGGATTACTATGGATATGACATATGGCTTGTAATCAAAGGAATTACATTAACTTGTGTTCATGTTTGCAATTACTGAACACATCACAAAAACTTTCGTTGAAAATCCTATTGACTGTTAAAATCATTTTGAGTCAACCAATGAAAATGTTTTCCTTATGGAAGAGTGAAATCACATTAATATGAAGTGTAATCCTATCAATGCTTTCAGAAAACAAGTGAAGAATTGACAGAATAATTACTACGCTGTTTGTTGTCAACATTAATGTAAGGCAAATTCGAAATATCAAAATTCAGAATGTCGAAAATAGGTCTAATAAATTACTCTACTATTAGAATTCTTCAAACTTAAAAATAATTTTTTATTTAACTTTAGAGTCTCTTTACATATTACTAATACAATGTAGAAGTTTTGAAGATTTGTAACTCGAATCGATTCCTAATTGCTATTCAAAGGCAACAAATTATAAGATATATAGCCTGTCCCAGCAGTCCGTACAATAAGGAAAATTTTCTACATTATTGAAAGCGCGAGTTTCACCTAAATTAAAAAACATTCGTGTTTTTGTTGTTCTGATGTTTCATTCTTCGAATTTGTTTGCCTCTAATTTGTAATTAAGACTCGAGCTTTCAATAATATAAAAAAATTGTCAGTTTACCGACTTTTTGGAAATACGCTGACCAAAATGATTTCTTATTTATAGTTTTGTGTTTACTGTGATTACTTGGATTTTAAAATCTTTTGAAGGTTCGTTTTAATCTTACATAAACCCGAACAAGAGCTATAATGCTATGTAAGCCTTGTTTACAAAGATTCATTATTTATTGAGTGTTAATATTCTTTAGTTGATAATAGAATGTAAAATCATGATCAATATAACAGTTATGATTATAAATAAGTTTTCGATATTTTGAATTTAGACATTTCGAAGTATAGCTAACATAGATCTGATTATTCATCCGTATTATGTTTTGAGTCACTTACAGTTCTTTTTCGCGAAATATCAGTGAGTTGTGTGAAATGAGAATCAGATTTCCTGAGAGAAATCGGAGCATAATTAAAACGAAGCAATAATTGGTTATAAAACCCAATGTAAACCTTAATCGTGTCGATAATATCATGAAATCAATGAAAAAAGTGTTAAGACATCAAAATGACAAATAATCATGCATTCAATACAGGCTTTTGTAACGCGTTATTGAATAGTATTCAATAGATTTTTATTAACAGAGTTTAAGGACTTTTTTCTATAGAAAACTCATTCATTTAATACTATATACAAAAGAATATTCTGTATTGAAAGATAAGGCGGAATACAATCCATCGATAATTGATTTTCATTCAAGTTTTCCAATTTTGTTAAGTGGAAAACTTTTTTTATTTAGTTGTTTAAAAGGCATCACAAAGTTTGCCATTAATGGCAAATATAAGATAACTCATAAACTTATGTCAAGTGATGACAATCGATATGAGAGTTAGTTTGTGTACTACTTATTCAGCACTGCATGAAATCTGAAATCTATGTCAAACACTATTCATATTGCAATTTTAGGTCCATTTTTAGACTCAATATATTAATTGAATTAATAGTCGAAACAAACTCTAACACAGTTTTGAGTGTTATTAATATAGCTATCATTCTAATGAAAATATTAATACTTGTATTATTCGTAAATGAATTAGAGATTACATTTAGATATGATTTCATAAAAGGCTAGAAAACAACTGCTTCTCAACTATTGATTGCAAACAAAATTCACGCTATCATTGAATGTGGCAATTATTGTCTTTTACTATACTTTTAAACCCAAATATAATAATTCTCTTTCTTTACAATCAATGAATTAATTATTTTATACAATTAACAATAACTAATGTTAAAAATTGGATCCATTTCTCCCTTAACTTTAAAAAAAAACAGACTTTAATCATAAGCTCAACAAAACAGAGGCAAAAAATATTTAATTTATTCGAGATTTTAATAACAATTAATTGCCCAAAAAATCAAAGTTAGAGAAAAAAGTAATTCTAATAATTAAATCAAATTTATTTTAAATAACTAAAAAACCTATTTAAAGAGCGGCCGCGCCTGAGATAATCTCAATCAGTTCTTTAGTAATGACCGCCTGTCGAGTCCTATTGAAAGTTAGGGTCAGTTTTTGGATCATTTCACCTAAAAAATAGTCAAAATTCAATTAGTAAAAGGGTTTAAAGAGTTGTAATTTTGTTTCTAATCATTAAATAGATGATTATCTTAGATATGAATAATTTACCGGCGTTTTTACTGGCGCTGTCCATCGCTGACATACGTGATGACTGTTCACTGCATGCGTTCTCTTTCATTGCATAATATATAAGACTCGCCAATGAATATTCATAATACGATTGCAGAACATTAGCATCAATGCTATCGTAAAGAGATATTTTTGGAGAACTGCTGATCGCATTCATACTGAATAATGGCATTTCAGTTGTTATATAAGAGACAACAGATCTATTTATTTGAGAAAATATTGTTTAAATATTAAATTTAATCTTAAAATTGAAAATATTAATAAATAAAAAGTCAAGTTTATAACATTTAAGTCAACTTTGAATAATGGATAGAAAAAGCAAACAAAATACAGCTTTAGAGCTATGAAATGACAGATATATTGACAAAAATAAATTTTATATTCAATTTGAGCTTAAAATTGAAAATAATAATAAATAAAACGTAAAAATGTGAAACAATTGAGTCAACTTTGAATAAAGAATAGAAAAAGCAAACAAAAAACAGCTTTAAAGCTATGAAAAGACAAATAAATTGACATAAAATGAGATTTAAATAATTGAGTTAAAAAAGAAACAGATGAATACTTGAATCGATTATAGATAAGCATTCCTTCATCAAAAGCATAGCCGCTTTCCAGTATACTTTCAGCAACAGTTAATGCATCTCCGAATTGAGGCGGACGCTTACCAAAGTCATTAAACATCATTAATATATTATTTGGAAATTGTCTATTCAATTCAAATTAACATTAGTAACCTATTCATTTTCTTTTTCAAAAACAACACTTTTCACACCTTTATTCAATTTTATTTCTAACTCTTTTCAACTACAAATAGAAAACTTCAAATAAATTAATTTTTCGTTTAAATCCTTCAACTCAAAACTCTTAGTTTTCTAAGAAAAAAGTTTTGTTTAGCATTTAATACTTTTATTGACTCATTCATTGGTTAACTCTTAATAAAAACTATGAAACATGAAAACACATTGAAATAAAGGTACTGTTAATAAATGAATCATTTATAAGACTGTATTTATAGTAAAATATCAGGAAAACCGAAAGTTCAAACTTTTATTAATAGAAATAAGACTTTATCGGTTAAGATATTTAAAAACAAAATTCAATAAAGATGTGAAAAGAGCTCTTTTCGAAAAAGATCACTGTATTTAAAACAAAAGAGAACGAAAAGCTTTAATACCTCGCGAGCATAGCCTTAGCCTTATCTCCAATTGTAATAATCTTAATATTACTGGCGTTCGGGTCAGTAGCCATTATGGCTCTAATTTTTTTAGCGACAGACGAGTGAACGGCTCCGCAAAGACCTCGATCTGATGTCAAGGCTATGACCAAAGTTCCCGGTTTTGGCTCATCTTTAATCAGTTCAGATTTTGAATAGAAAGCTATTCTCATCAAAAGAAACATCAATTTATTAATAAATGTTTGATAAGTTGTGAAATGTGTCCAAACCTTGAGCGCCTTCACCGAAACTTCGGGCCTTTTTGAGGTCACGTTCGGCGCGCGCGTATTTGGCCGCAGAAACCATTTTCATTGATTGTGTTATTTTTTGGATGTTTTTAACTGACTTCAGACGTACTCTAACTATGGATTTGATAAGTATTTTAATTAAAAGTTTAGTTTAAAGTCGCGTTTCTATAGAAACAATGCGTCCAAACATTTTATCTTAATATCTATTTAGAGGTCAAAAGTTTTCTTTAAATTTATCTTAACTTTAAATCTAATTTAAAATTATTTTAATTGATATTTAATATGTTTAATGTCTGTAAAACTTGAGATAAATCTATTTTTTGTATTATATTTGAGATAAATATGAGAAATAATTCATAAAACACTTGAAATTAATTGAATTTAAAGTTCATAAAAAGACACATTTTTCTGAACGACTAATCGATGAATAAATTAAACAAAAATTAAATAAAACAATAGTTGCATTCATACTGTCTTTAAGTGTTGCCATTCCTCGGATTTGAACACTAAATACATAAAAACAATTAATTAAAACAAAATTAAAGATCAAAATAACAGATTGAAAAAAAAACATTTTTATCGATAAGTTTTTTATTGATATCTAAAAAATAATTAATAACTGAAATAATACCCAATCGGTGTTGAATTCAGTGCTTTTGTTGTTAAACAAAACATTTTTGTTAATTATTTTATTTAAATTTAATTTAAATCTAATTATTAATTGATTTTTATGGCAGTGATTGTGAAAAGTTGTTTTAAAAATTTTTTGCCGATTGAAAAGATGTCGGAATTGAGAGAAATTTTTGTACTGAATCAAAACTATTGCCATCTTTTGAATGAGTTTTTCTTTTCAATTATTTTTAATAACATTTGAATTTCTGATGCAATCATTTTTCGAAATGTATGTCATTTTTTCTGCGTTTTTAATCATTTTCTATTTTTAATAGACTTTTGACTATTTATTAAATGAGCGAAAAAATAATGGAAACAAATCATTTTGAGTCAGAAAATACGGATTCAGTCGAAAACGTATCCAATAGTGGACTGAATGATAGGTTTGTTATGAAAAACATATTTTTTCTTTTTATTTAAAATTAAATTAATATTTAAATTAAAATTAAATCAAAGATTAAAAAATGATTATATTATATATAAATTTCTAAAGTATTAATAATTAATTTAATATAATTAAAAGTAATAATGAATAAGTAAATGGTTTTGACTTTATTTAGACGTCAGTGTTGGCTATGTTTGGGTTATGAAGAAGTAGAAGAAGATAATAGTTTATGGATAAGTCCATGTCGTTGTAGCGGAACCGCTAAATGGATTCATAATGAATGTCTTCAGCTATGGATTGATGAGAAACAAAAACTTGACAGTAATGTTAGTGTTAAATGCAGTCAATGTAATACACAATACGTCTTAATATTTCCTCCAAATGGTATTTATCTTAAAAATCTATTCAACGTCTTCCTCTTCAACAGATAACTGATTAGAATTTTAATTAATTAATTGATTATCGTTTGAATTATAGGATTATTGGTTAATACAATCATATGGTATGAATCGATGCTTAATAAAGGTATAAATGATTGGTTTCTCAGACTTAGTCTGCGTTTTGTCTTATAGTGTTTCTTAATTCCATGTCATGTGTACTCAAATACATGTCCGAAAGCTATTTAATTGTTGAGTTAATCAAATACATTTCGGGTTTAAACAAATAGATTTATGCTTTACTTTAAAAGTGTGTTTAGTTTTTCGAACTTTATGTTTATCATTAGGTGATTGCTATGAAAAATAATTTATACTTAATTTGAATTGAATTGACTTAAATATAATTAATTGATTTCTTTGAATAAAGTAATCACAGAATTAGACCAAAGATTAACTCTCGTTTTGATCGCAAAACGTAAAAATTAAGTGATTAGTAATGATATCAGAAAATTTGATTCGTTTTCTTAAAAATGATTCATTCTATAACTTCCAAAGTTATAGAATTTTAGTTTAAATGATGAATTTATAATGTATTTTACCATAAATTTTATATTCATTATACAGTATTGAAAATGAGAAAAAGCAAAGTTTAGAAAATAAAGTAAAGTAAAGCGTAAATCTATTCACTTAAAATTGAAGTGCATTTGATTTGCTCAACAATTAAATAGCTTTCGGAAATACATTTGAATACACCTTAAATGGAGTTAAAACCCCAATAACTTATGATTTAATTATCTATTTCACAGCTTCTACTTATGCAATGATTGTCTGCGTCGCCGGCGCTGTATATATGAGTGCTTTTAGTTATGGAATCTTGACATGTATGGAAGTTATCGGTAAATAATTAAACAATTAATTCAATAAAACTATCAAAAAAATAATATTTGATTATAAAATACTTAAAGGCACAGAAAAAACAACAGATTTAATGGAAAACTCAAACAAATCTCTATTATTTTTTGGTTTGCCATCAATTCCTCTACTATTATGTACCGGAAAATTAATCAGTTGGGAAAATATGATCTTAAAGTTATGGCGAAGACATTATCATAGAATTCCATTACTATCTTATCTAATCGGTAGTCCATTAGAGCATAATATAAGAGAAACTATGGAAAGAAGTCTTTTAGGTCCTGATAATGCGATTCAGATTAACCGCAATAATGGTGTCATTAATCATATTGAGATCAATGTTAGCGGAACTTCCATTTGTCGAGCATTTTGTGGAGCATTACTTCTCCCGACTTTTGCTAAAATTGTTGGACAATATCTTTATGAAAATATTGAATCGGATTTGAATAAAACACTTTTGGTTAGTCTTAAAAACAGTTTTTTAATCAAATTAATTGATTGTTATTTAATTATTGGTCTATTTTTAGGGCGGACTCACTTTTATCATAATTAAAGGCAGTGTAAAAATCTATTTAAGACAACAGCAGTTTATTAGACAAACCAGAAGACAAATTTTGAATTTCGATGAAGTCAATCAAAAATTGAGTATAAATTAAGCCTAAAAAAGTCGAAAATCTCTTTTTCTCTGAGTTTATATTTTCTACTATTGATTATTTAATACATTAATTAAAGAAAATTCTTTTCTGACATAATTTATATCTAAATTCAATATAATATTAATTAGTTTTGAACTCAACGTCTATTTAATTAATTTTTTAGTTAAAAGTTAACTGTTATTAATTTTATTTCAATTAAATTAAAATATAATGCTTTCATTCAATTATTAAAAATTATTTAAATAATTGTATAATTAGTGTTTTGCATACAATTCACAAGTTTTTCGTATTTGATTGAATTAAATTCAAATCGATTACTCAAAAAAATATAAAACTATTCTTAAACTTATAACCCATCAAAAATAGGATCAAAATTTGGACATATAATTGACATAAGCTCAAAAATAATTCATATTGAGAATATCGTCTTTCAAATTGTTGTGCGTTTGAGAATATAATAACAGTCAATAATTCTAATACTTTGAATGTTTCTGTAGTTGAATCGCATCGTTATAATCAGGTAAATGATTAACTTTGATAAGATCTTCATATCTTGGAGGAGGTGTTCGAAGATAGCTATCACTCCTATCGATGGAATCAATTCTAGGCATAGCATTACTCCGAACAGAGCTATGATTCGACAGAATTAGAGGCAAATTATTATCATTAACAATATGTTGACTATTATTGTAATGGTAAACAACGGGTGAGTGAGTACTGATTGTATCGAAATTTCGTGTATTATTATGTATCGTAGAAATGATGGTATTTTCGCGATAGCTGTCATTGAATGATGAGATGGCATAAGGAGGGGAATCATTATTATAAATACGAATATTATGCCGTAGATCAGTGTCTATTATTTTGCAATATGTGTAACATATTTTTATTAAGTAGTAGAGGAGTATTATTGCGATTAACGTGAAGGCTATTTTCCAGAATATAGTGCGTAATGATTCAAATGCATATCCAAAGCATATTAATAATGCCAATAAAAGACCAATTATTGCTGAAAAGAAATTTTTTATTGCATTAATTGTTTTAATTGAGTTATATTAATAGTTAGATTTGCTCTAATAGAAGAGTCATGTTATTTCAGTACTGAATAAGACCTTTGTCTTATTTAGGAATTATTATTCATTAAACTACTGAAGTTATTGTTAACTTTTCGGATTTTATTTTTTCAAAATAGAGAATGACTATAAATTTTAAATTCAAACTATTTTCTAACCAAAGACAAAAGTATATTCGAAAAAAAATATTTGTTTTGACTAAAATTAATTCTATGAATATAAGCGGATTGATTGCTATTCCACTATCACTCGAATCTCAGCTAAGTTGCAATAATTAATTATTTGACTAATTGAATAACTATTCATAAAACTAAATACTGTTATTGATAAGTAGCGAAAGCTATAACTTTCAATCATAACTTCAAAAAATTGATAAAACTATAGTTAGATAATTACCTCCAACAAAGTTGACCTGTTTTTGACGATGTTTTCTGAAAAATATACTAAAGTTTTGCATTTTAACCTATCCACCAATTAACTTATTCAAGAATATAATTTCTATCAATTCTCAATAATTCAATGACAACTGACTTTTCAAGAACAGAGTTTGAATTGAATAAAGAAAATGCATTTAAATGTCAGAAATCAATGCCATATTTGAATCATAAGATCAATATCAATTAAATATACATTAATTTATAAGACTTTTTAGATCAATAAGTTGTGAAAGTGTTTATAGTTGTGGTGATGGCAACTAATAGTGGGAGAGTAATCAAAATATTGAATCCTTCTATAAAATAGCAAAATAAATGTATTGAGTAATCAATAGCAGAATAAGTGAACTATTAAATTAAAAATTATACGAGAACTTTAGAAAGAACCTACCTGTATAGCATTTCTGTTTTCATGACTGTATTAAGTATTTTTCATAAATTTTCACTGATTTTTCAAAGAAAATATACGTCTTTCAATGATTCTCTGTTTTGGGTCGAAATAACTCATAAATGCTTATCGGCTGAAATCGGGTCGATATAGACTATCCCATTCATTTAATTAAAAATCTTTATAATTCAACTTTAATAAGACTTATTAAAGGCTTAATACAGACATAACAAAAATGCTTTACAGGTAGGTCTATATCTTTCTAAAGTTCTCGTATAATTTTAAATTTAATAGTAAATTAGAGAAATACAACTTAATGCTATCCTTGTATAATCTATTATGTTTCATTCATAGGTTTGCTATAGTGTTACTTCGCTTTCATGTTTTTCATTTTATTGACATTTACTTTTGCTAAAGTAAATCATTTTAATGCTTCTCAATTTATTTTTACTTTTACTTTCAAAAGCAAAACTAAGGAGATGTCTAATCGGACAGCAGACAGCAAAACTGCTGGTCATAAGAGTCTGAATAAAATAAATTTTGAATATTTTATATATGTATATCTTGAAGATTGTGCAAAAATTTTGATTGTTTTATTAATTAAACAAATGATTTAAGTTTTAATTTTCATTTCAAAACAAATTTTTCATAATTATTTCAAAATTTTCAAATAATGCAATTCGTTTTTCTCTCTTCAAATATAATATCATTATATAGATATTTGGCTAATTATATTATATTGCTGTCTGCTGTCCGATTAAACAGCACCCAAAACTAACACTAGTTTGAAGTTAAATTTGAGTTCAAAACCTGATGCATATTCATGAATAGATTAAATTAACTTAAAGAGTACTTATTCTAACGTGAGATTCAACTAAATTTTTATCCTATAGTCAATATTTTGATGATTAATAATTTAGTTTTCTCCTTAAGTAATACCTAAAGTAATACAAGTAATGCAGAGAAACAAATCATTAAAAACCTGAACGTGAAATTATTTTTACTATATTTTCATAGACTATTAATACTTGATTAGAAGTGTAGTTGAAAAAATTCTGTATAAAAAATGAACAATAAAATCAAATCTTTTCTCTAATAATATATTTCAAAATTAAGTTTAATTAATTACTGAACAAACAACATAAAACCGACTTTTGCCTAAAGACCTGATGCACTTGACATTTATTTATGCTAATAATAAAATAAAACCATAAAAATGTGTGAAACCAAACATCGCGTGTTATTATTAAGACTAATATTGAGATTATTATAGAAATACTATTAATGTTAAAGTATCAGTCATTGGAAGGATAGCTTTCAGGATGGATTTCAATCCTTTTGAACCAAAGACAGACTGTCCCGAAGATGATAATCAGCCCATTGCAGCTTTCACTTTATCCATACGTATTGTTGTTGTAGTTGTTTATGGAATTACATCTATTCTTGCATTAACTGGAAATATAGTTGTGATTATAGTTTATTCTAACAATTGCTGTTCAACTAAGTTAAGAGGTTTTCTAATCAATCTGGCGATCGCTGACATTATTAACGGAGTTCTCTGTATACCATTTGGTTATACCGAAGACTTGTTCGGGGAATGGATTTATCCGAGATTCTTGTGTCCTATCGTACAGTTCATGCAATATGTCTGTGTTTTTGTTACTGCGATTACATTAGTAGTAATCAGTATTGAACGGTAGGAAAGATTTTAAAATGTTTATAAATCTCTCATTTGTGACGTTTGATTTTGAAAAATATATCAAATGTTTATCGCAAAAAAGTCACTGATGAAAAAATTTTTATGTGTATTATGAAGAGTGAATTAACCAACATTAGGAAAATTCATAGGTTTCAACGCTTTTTTCTTTTGTTAGTTAACTCATTCTTCAAAATACAAATAAAATTTTTTATAAGTGACTTTTTTGCAATAAGAGTTGATTTTATGAATATAAATAATATTTAATTTTTTCCTTTTAGTTATTTAGCTATTTTGCACCCGTTTTCTAGAATTTATATTCATATAAGCACTCATTGCAGTCTAATTTTGGTCGTGATTTGGATTTTAGGCGCTTCCTATTCTTTTTTGGGAACTGAATCAGTACAAGCGGTTGAAAGGGAATGGAATAATTATACCTATTATACATGTGACCAACATGTCAATCAAGATGAAAAATTTGCAAAAATCTTTTCAAGTCTTAATTTTATGCTCACTTTCACTATGCCTTTGATAATAATGACTATTCTTTATACCATACTATCAAAGAAGTTGATGACTATTATAAAGATAAGAAAAGTTAGCTTTTCTGAAAATCATGAGGTTATTGAAAATAGTGGTCAATTGAGAAGAAATTCATTAACTGTTGCCAAATATAAGGTTAATTACGAAATATTAACTGATATTTTAGTCAAATTTCCAATAAATAAACTTTTTTATAGATAGTAAATATGATGATTTTGGTGGTCATCTCTTTTATACTTTGTATGACACCAATCAAAGTGAAACAAGTAATTAGTTGGTTTTATCCCAAAATATTTGAATCACTTGAATGTTCGAATTGGAACTTAAATAATTGGATTAATATGTCGTTTCGATGGTTAGCGACATTGCATTCAGTCTTTAATCCTATTATTTATTCATTTATGAGCAACAATTTTCGGGTATTTTTAAGTTTACTATTGTTTAAGATTTAAAAAATTGAAAATTTTGGAAAAAAAAATTTATTTTTAGGAAGACTTTTTAGCGGCGATGAAAAGGATGAAAAACTATTTGGTCAGATGTTCGTCATTGAAAAATAGATTTTGAAT
>JAQFXV010000519.1:0-21133 GCA_034694065.1 Camisia spinifer
ATCGTAATTTAGATTGCTTTTTATGCAAACTTATTAATTCTTTGCTCAATTCAATTATTAGAAATTGTTTTTTATGCTTATTAAGTGATTCTTAACTTAGTTCAGGATATTTCAGGTTGTCTTTTATGCAAAGTATTTGATTCTTTGCTCAATTCAATTATAGGATTGATAATAGATTTTAATATTTTGATGATTCTATTTTAATAATTTATAAACATTTATAGGAATTTATTTTGTTTGGTTATAATCTGTGTTTTTGTGATTTATAGATTAGGCTCATTAGCATTTTTCTAATTTATTGCATTGAAATCTCATGTCTTCAGTGATTCTCAACTCAATTCATGATAATTAAGATTGTTTTTATGCAAAATAATTGATTTATAGAGTAAGCTCATAAGCATTTTTCTCATCTATAGCATCGAATCTCATGTTTTCACGACTCGTGTATAACTTTATCAAATGCTTAGTTAAACATTAATTATATAAACAATTTTATCGCTGAATATCTGAATATGAAATTTATTGGAAAAATAAAACCTAAAATATAATCACAATCACTATAATTATCCCATATTTAAAGAAAACTAAAAAACATTTAATTAATAGCTCGCAAACTGAAACCATAATTCAAAGACAATCTCTTAAAATTGAATTTTGATCACTATTTAATATTTATTAAACAATTAATTAATGTTTACCTTCAAGACATCCCATGCAAACAGCGTTCATAAATAGGACGCGTCCTTCGATATGTACCGGGACTGCAGACTTGTTGTGCTGACGCGGACTCAAGAAGAAGGTGCCATCGATTAGAGGATACCGATCAAAGATTATCATAGTTCCAGAGCATAGCACGCATGCAGTGCTGAATATTCAAAAATCAAATTAATATACTATTTATTTTTCAGCCCATAAATCAATTTTTAATAAGATTTGAAAAGGATTTCTCTTAATAGGTTTGAATGGGAAATAAATCCTCTTTTCATAAGTTTTTTTTATTGTGTTACTTTTTTTTATTATTGTATATAATTGAAAAATTAGGGTTAATATAGTTTAAGCCTTAATTAGATTTGTATTTAATGACATATATTTCTTGGCTTTTTGTTAGAAACTCATTATTTCAAATCGTGATTAACTGTTTTGTAACAGACTTTAAAAGAGATCTTAAGTTTAGTTACAGTTAAATCATTGCATACAAAGAAAAATATAAGGGATTGAAAGGAATTCAGTTCAAAACTAATTTAAAACTAGAAATAATAACAAAAAAATTTAAACAAAAAGGGAATTAACGTTTAATTCGGTTCCAAAACAATTATAATAAACAGTTTGAAACACGATTCGTGAGCTTTTAATTCTCATTTTGTTATTAAAGTTTAGCTAAAAAGATAATTATAATTAAAAACATATTATATGACAAGTGTTTAATATTTTTCTAAGTTTTAAATTACAATCGGGTTTGAGTTTAAAGTCTTATTGAGAGTAATATTGGATTATATTTTTTGCAAAACTGAATCAGTGGTAATGTTTGAGCCCATGAGTAATGCAATACTTTATTAGTAAACTTTAATTTGAAACCTGTTTTTATTGCATAGATGTTTACGACTAAATCCTTGAATTTAATTTCAATTTGATATTAATATAAATTAAACGCTATTTTTGCACTTATTTTTAGATATCTGTCCAGAAAATTATCTCTATATAAATGGCATTGAAATCAAATTAAAAGTAATAACAAATTTGATATCAGTGCTCAAGAATCAAAAATAAGGTTTTAATTGTGAGTTTTGAGCGATATTTAACTTTTTTGTTTAGTAAAGTCGAAGATCGAAAATTTATTATACAATTAACGCCTTTATATCACGAATAAGTTATTTGTATTGAAATATATTCATAAGGGGTTTTTGAAAATAATAAACCCTTTAATTAGACAGAAGTGTCGATAATTTTATATTCATTTCTCAAACTTTAAATAATTATCAAATTATAGGCTTTACTTATAATTAGAAATCAATACTGAATACTACTTAAAGGTGTTTATCATAAGTTTTCAAAACTATTGCAAAATTAATTCTCAATAACAAATATTCTGTTACATTAGTTATGATAAAAAAGTAAGTTATTTGTAACAACAAAAAAAATTTCTGGCACTAATACAGGAAAAAAGGATTAAAACAAAAAATGAATAACAAGATAGCAATCAATAAGCGATTAAAGCATAGTTAATAATAATTATAAATTGAGATTCAATTGAAAACCCAACTATCAATTGATATGAAAATAATGAACTTATGAAAAGAAGATATAAATTGAGTTAAAGATTGGAATAGAATAGAAATTGATAAATAAAAGTAATAATTGATAACAAACCGATTCATTTTATTAGCGCTAAGAGTAGACAATATGAAACATCTGGTCTCGTCATTGCCATGATTTCCGTCGTCTTCCATCTTAATGTGATAGGAATTAATCTTATGTCGCGGTAATGTATTAAATGAAGAATAATCGGTACGTCTCGAGAATATTGAACCACTTGAATGTCGTTCACGTTTACCGGGATTCGAGTCACCGAAAAAGAACTTCTTATAATTAGGCGATCCGTCGCCTACTGTTGAGATCGGAGGCGATGTCCCATCTGAAGAACCTCCTGATCCAGTTGAAGACATTGAGAAACTTCGCATTCTTATAGGTTCGCGCGTCTGAACCATTGCTACCGAATTAGCGTTTATTCCATTGGGTGTATTGTTGCTAATCGTGACCAAAGCTGTCGCGCATTTTGTTTGACAGACTTTTCATTAAAAGAACAATTGATTAGTATTAAAAAAAAATATGATAACATGTTTTTTGTCATATTCTCTGTCGTTTTCTCGACTATTGATATCAGAGTTGTTTCACATGTTATCTAATATTAAGCTATTATATTGTTTAGATCTATGACTGATTGCTATCAAGAAATTGTAATTTTCTATTTAGTACTTATTTTGTTGAATAATATAATTATTTTATCCGTTTTACTACAACTTGTTATTAAGTTCACTGAACTTATTGGGCTTAAGAGGAAAAATACTTTTTAATTATATACTGTTTTATAAGTTAAATATATTTTTAGTGATATCTATAAAAGGAGTTTTGAGTTAAATAAATATGTATTGCTTTTTAACAGGTTTTAAATATAGAAGTAAACTTTTATTTAAAGCTTATCTCTAAGAGAGCTTTTTTCTGCTCATAATATTTTCATTTTAAAGTCATTGCAGAAAAACTTATTTAGGTTTTGATCTCAAAATACGAGTGCAACAAAAGCTCTGATTAGATAATGAGCTGTTTATCCATCAAATTATTGACATTTATAATCAATTTTTACTCTCAAACAAATATTCAAATTGAAAAAAATTACTCATAACTAACCCTGAGAGACATTAAGAACTTGAGATCAAATATTTTCGAGACAAGAGAGACTCGACTCAAAGACCTATTATTTTGAATTATGATTTTTAACCTAACATTAAAACGTCTCAAGTATTGAAATTGAAATAATTATAAATAATATCTAAACAAATGTCATGAAACAGAAAGTTATGACTTAATAATAGAGTGTATTTACCATTAGAGTTAACATTAGGGCCACTGATATTAACAGTTGGCTTATCATTAATTCGCTTTTTTCGGTTCTTCTTCTTCTTGTCCTCATTATGAGTGGTAACTGCAGGTGGAATCCAATCCAAATCCTTCTTCAGGTGTCCTTTACCACACTTACAGCCACATGCCTTCAAAGATACAGACAATAAGAGCTCCAATTATAAGCAATACTTCATTTTTATTATCATTTAAATGCCATTTCGTATGAGAGAGTATAAAGAGCTTAACAAATTATTTTAATAATACGTTTGTGACTTTCCTTTTTTAGTTTCTTAAGATATTATAATATCAGAAATAGAATCTCTTAATGGAAAATATGAATCAAAATATTATGTGATGGTTAAGGACGTGATTAACGCTCTAAGAAATGAATCGTTTTAATGACCCTCTACTTAACTTTCATTATTATATTTTGGTATCTTTTTGTTTAGTGAATATAATAAGTAATCAATTTTAGGCATTAAATGACTAATTATGGAAATTAAAAATCTAGAAAACGTGATATAATTTTAAAATTTAATATTTAAAATGCAATAAATTCTAAATTAAGGCAACTTTTCATATGAAAAACAATCTAAGAATAAATTAGAGAAGAGAAACACCAAATGTTAAGTCTCATATTTGAATGAAAAGGTGGGAAAACTTTTGATTATGGAAAGAATATTAAATTGAAGGAAGAATAAGTAGAGAATAACAATAATGATTGATAGGATGGTGAATGACTTACTTTATAGGCTAAATCGTAGCCCTTTTTGGTCCAAAGATTCTGAAGCCTCTGTTTTTCAGACCAACTTCTGGCCCGACCCGTAGATCGCAAGTAAGTGAGAACCGATTCCTCCCATTCCTCGAAACATCTCTTATGCATATAATGTCCTTCTCGGCAGTGGTCGTTATTGCAAATCACTTTAACGGTTTCGGACAAATTAGTCATATGTATCATCTGTCCGACGGAACACACTGTCGGTACACAACATTCCACTTCGGATGGATCGTGTTCTTCAAGATATTGTTCAATATTATTATTAATGTTGTGCCCGTTATGCGGCTCTTCCACTAAGTTTTCGTGTCTGTTATTCGCGTGCTTTATATTCGGCATTATTTTTTTTAATTTTTATATTTTTTTAATTTAAATGAATTGATGAATGATTTGAATTCTTTCGTTAATGATTATGATCTTTTCCGTATCAAAAATTACTAATTCTTTCCAAATATCAAACTATACCAAAAATTTAGGTTACCTTTGAATGAGAGATAATTCGTTTTTGAATATTTTTTAACATATTTAGCTTTTATTTAATAATATTCTCTAACTTTTACAGATTTTTTCTTTGATATAAAAAACATTTTTCATGCCCTTGAGTTTGAAAATGATTTTTAATTAACTTATAGTGAAATGATTAATGAATTTTTGAAACAAATTAACTCAAAATATTTGGCAACTTTTTGAAACAAAATAAACCCATAATTGATATTCAAAAACATTACTGTCTGAGTGAATGTGAGATAACAGAAAAAATTATTTACAAAATCCCCGTTTAGTATCTTTTATTATTAGTTTTATCACAATATTATTGTCTGCTTTTCTTTTAAAAGATGGCAAAAATAGCTCAGTTTGACATTTACTCTAAATTTTTTCTAAATATTTTTTCCTTGAAGTTCAAAAAAAAGTTTTGCTCAACTTTTTTCATGTCAACTGAAATGCGTGACAAATCGCACACTTTTTTCAAAAAAAAGTTTATTCTTTTTTCTCATGTAAATAGTTTTTCACTCAAGAACTTATGCTTTTTATAAGAGTATTTTAATTAAAAATTGGATAAAAAATCAATAACTTCTGAAAATGAATTTTGTCTGAAAACTTAATTAGAAAAAGTTGTAAATATGCAAAAATGCTTACCTTTTTAAGCGAGTCATCGAATTAAACTGAAAGCCTATTGACTTAATAATTAAAGCACGACTTCTCACAGGTTTTAATATTAAACAAAAAGTTATTTCAACTAATTTTGACCACAAATATGAATCAAAACAGCGAAAAATAATACATAAAGTCAGTTAAACTTCAAATAATTAATAATAATTAAACTTCAAACGTATTGAAAAAGTTGAATGAAAAAAGTGTTAAATTTTTGAAATAAAAATTGGTGCCAAAAGACATTCAATAACTTTTTTTCTTATCGTATCAATTGTTACGTCCGTTCACTAGTGAACCAAATGTGATACTGAGCTCAAGAGAACCAAAACAACTTTTATGAAGTGAGAGCCGGTCTAGTGTTGAGAGTAAGAGAAAAGTGTATCACCAGAAACACCGAAATTGAATGGTTTGAATAAATGGGCGGTCTTTAAGTCCCGGTTCAGACCTTCTGATTGGCTGAATATCAAGATCTCTCACTTTTAGTTTTAGTGAATAATACTGTTGTAGTAAAAATGTTTTCGATGCTCTTCAATAGTATTAATACTAATGTTCAGCTCAACTGAAGATGTTTTTGCACACAATTTCTTTCGATTCCTTATTCTTTTATTAGTTGTTATTAAACTGTACATAAATTGAGAGAAAATCAATATTATTGAGGCTTTTATTATAATTTTTATTATTTAAAAACTATTTTTACGGAAAACTTATTTCTGTTTTTCTCAGAAAGTGTTTTCTGTTGAGAACTTTGACTCAAAATCAGGAAATGATAAGAGTTTCGGAAATGCATACCAATTATTATTATGAAAAATATAACCAAAATTATACATAATTTTTAATAAGAGTCAATAACTTAATAACAATTGACAGAAATGCATAATAAGTAAGAATCAAAATGTAATGACAAATATGAATACCATTTATAATAAAGTAAAATAAAAGTTTAGTCAAAAACAAAAGCGAAGAGAATTTTATGGTGACAAAAGTCATAAATAATAACATGAAAGAAAAGCTAATTATATGAGTTATAATTATTTGTAAGAAATAAATACTCAAATCCAAATGCCTGTCAAGACTAATGACAAGTAACTTTTTTTCTCTCAACCGATAAGAAAAACTTGAAAATTATATTAATGAGCAATAGGTTTATAACTAGAATCTTAAATATTCCGCCTCTCAAGTTATTAATGAATTTCTTAAGCATTTTTATCTAAATTCACCTCAAAGTAGAAAAGCTGAAGAAAATTAAATTATAAACTAATCTAAAAATAATAAGAAAATACTACTTGTCTTAAAGAGTGTTAAAGTCATGCTAACTATTAATTCAAATATTTTCAAATCCTTATAATTCAATCAAAAAATTTATTGAAATCTTAATTATGAGATAAATATTTTACTAATTTTTAATTGCTTAAAATGAACTTTTTTGAGCCTAAACAACGAGTTCATCATCTTTTTTATCCTCGAGACAAACAAAATATAATTTTTCATTATCTAACACAAGATATAATCAGATTTTTGGCAATCCTTTTGTCACTCTTCACACGCCTATCAACACAACAGAAGATAGTATTTAATAAAAGCCTAAAAATGATGTGCTTATGAAAAAAATTTTATCGCAAAATAAATAACTTTTTTGTCTGATAGGAAACTATCAAGTTTTTTAATAGAAAAAAATATAGTATTTATCACATCGAACGACAAAAAAGTTCATATAAATAGATAAGAGAAAAGTAAAACTAAGGAATAATAAAAACAAGAATAATAATAATAATGAATTATGATATGATTGATAAAGTACTCGAAAGCTTTTTTCAATGCCTGTAAAAAAAGTTGGTTTTTATGTCCTTAAAAGGAATAATAATGTTGTAAATAATGGAAAATAACTGATTTTGTTTGATTAGTAATTAATGAAAAGAGTGAATGATTTCTAAGCCCTCATCGGGTTTGATCTCTAAGAATAAACTTTTCGATAGTTAAATGAGCGCATTCTCTAAGAATATTCTGTTTGTGAGCCAAAAGAGCAACAATTTTTCAATTCATATACAATTTCGCAAATCTTATACTCAAACTCAAGTCCTGTTTTATATGATGAAAGTTTTAGCTCGAAATCAATACTTTCAAGGGTTTCACAAACAGAGAAATTATTTAATTCCCAAATATATTCATTTTAATACAGGAAAAATTCAAAAGAGAATTCGTGAAAATTTTCAAAGCATTTGGACTTTGAATGGGATCAAAATTAAATGCTTATCGAATATGAATGAGAGACAAATAATATATAATAAATCCTTCATTAGTTATGATAACTAATAATGAGTCAGATTTATAAATAAGGAGAAAAATTATGCAATTGTTATCTAAAAATATAGAAATTATCGTTAGGAAAAAAGGTGATGTGCTGGTAGTCAAGCATTGGTTAGATAGATATATATGAGGATAGGTTAGCATTAGCACAATGTGACCTTCAATTTGGATGTAAACACATTTTATAGCATTGGGGGGAGTAACGGGGGAGGGGTTGGGCCACAGAGAGCAGAATCGTTAAGCAAAGGAAATAGTTTTCTACATCAGAGAAGAGCTAAATTACATAATTCTTGGCTTATTTGCTTTATTAAACTTTAGATTTCTATTGATCTCAGGCTAGAGTATTGCGAAATTTCTTATTTCGAAAAAAGTTTTCTATTAATGTTTGATTCTAGCATTGGATGTATTTTTTATATTTGTGAAAATAATTTTTCCCCCTCTTGTTTTATGTGATATACACTTCTATTTGGAGAATGAGCAGAATAATATTGATTGACCTTGAATTGAATAAGCGGACGAGTATTCAATGTCAGTGCTATCAAAGTTAACGCATGCCTACTATAGAAAGATGTCTTTTATAATGATTACTGCTATCGAGTTTGTTATATCAAACATAACCAACGATATGTGCAAATATATATGTTTTCTAATTTATATATTATTATCAAATTGAGACCTATTTTCTTAAACATATTATTACTTAATTTCTTATACTTTTAAACTTCAAACAAGGAGAAAGTTTAGAAAAATATTATGTTTTAGCTATAAATACACACAAAAATTCGGTCAATAAAATACACGACATTCTAATTAGTTCTTAGCCTTGAGATTATTATTATGTATTAATTCTGGTTAAGAATTATTTATCTCAAGAACATGAACAATAAGCCAATAATAGTATTATGTTTATGATAGTATTTTCTTATTTTCGAGAACTTTTCTATTTAATCGCATGAAAGAAAAATGATTATAATTTTTAATTCACTTAACGATTGGCTCAGAAATAGTTACACCCATTCTTACTATCATTTCATTCATATATCTATTATTTTTCATAATTATATCTCATTTCAAATCGAAAAACTTATTTTTCTCAATACTTATCAAAATAATCGCAAAAAAATATAAAAAAAATTTCTGTAAATTTCCGATCGATCGAAAGTGACTAAAAAATCTATTATTTACTTGAAAAAAAAACTTATGGTTCGATCGTTTTCTAATTATTGCGCAAATTATTTGATAAATAAATGGTATAATAGCTATTGTTATAGTTGTTATTTGTTTTTACGATAGGATAATAGATTTTATTGTTATAGATAGTATTTTTATATTTTAAGTATATATTGCATAATAAGTGAAACACAATCGAAATATTAATTTTTGTACTTATAATGCAATGAATGAAAGCTCGAAAACCTAATTAAAGTTCAGTATTATTCTTAGTAATAGTTTTAGGTTTCCATTGAATTAATGAAAAGATACTATCAATGAATAATAGGTTAATAATAAAAGGCTTTCAATAAAAAATAAAAAAAATTTCGGTATTAATTTTCAGTATGATTTCTATAATTATTTCGCATTCAATGAATTACTAGTTATAAAAGGCTTTGAATTAAGACTAAAAATATTTCATTCAATTAATAAAGGATTCAATTTCTATACAATAGGAATCAATTTAATCATTATATAAATATTGACAGAATGTTAAACACGATTTTCGTGACTGAAGAATAGCAGAATAGAAACAAAAACATCTCTACTCTACAGAACGGCAGAGTTATCGCTTATGTATAAAAATCAGTATGATTTCCATCACCGCTCGTTTTTCACGCTTACAAATATAGACCTCTAAAAATACATATCTCAAGATCAAGGATAGGGTTTCGCATAACTAATTCTCAACATTATTATGTAATAGAAATGAATAGTAAAAAAGTTTGGGAATTATAACAGAATATTACAAAATATACATAATTAAAAATTACTAAACAATCAATAGTAGGGATAAAGAGTTGGGAAATCAAAATACAGGCTTTTTTTCAGCTAAATTAATGTGTAAAATATGTGAACGAATAGTGTGCAAATGACTGGAGGGCTCTGTCCTTGAGATATAGAATATAATTCCGGTGATGGCGAGAGGGATGTGATCGATGGGGGCAGTCATCAAAAAATGGGAGAAAATGTGGGACGAGAGGGGAGACGGAGGGGTCGAAAGATTGTAATATGGCTTATATTGATATGGCTTTTGACGGAATAGGTGTACAGTTTATGAAATCTGAAAAATATAATTATTGCCCGATAGAGAGGGAAATAATAATAATTTATTTGACTTTTCAGTCAAGGTTTTTGAGGACTCTTTTTTCTCTCTATATTATTTCCTACTTTTTTGGGAACCATCTATTGCCAAAAACTTCTCTTATTTGTCTGGTTTTTTGTTTGAGCTGTAATTTTATATTTCAATTATTTGAAACTTGAAAATAAATTACTGTCATAAGTATTTTCGCTAATTTTTTCTTTACTTTATGAGAAAACAAAATAATTATATTCTTTCTGCACTGTTTTGGAGTTTATTCATTGTTTTCAAGGATAATGAAAAATGCTTTGATTTTTTTGCTATTAATATATTTTGAGTCTTAAAGAAATACATTGTTTTCAATGAAATTCTTTGATATAAAGCTTGAGAGCTATAAGAAAACGATAAGTAAACAACTTTTTTTAGGCAATCTCTCATCTTGAATATAATGCTAACTATAATTGTTTAGTTTATAATTGTTTTTACAGTCATTTGTTTAAATGCCAGAAAATTGAAGGCTTGAGATCATAACAAACTCGAGACTAAATGGAATGGGTTTCAGAAAACATCTAAATCATCCGAAAACCTAATCATTATTGCTATCAATTTAAATGCTATCGACTTATGGCATGTTTAAGTAATTAAATAACATAAATTATTTTCTTAATCATAACTTTGAAAACTAATCTTAAATATTATTATCAATAGTTTTAAGCATAACTCGAGCTCTGATAATGAAAAATGCCGGCGAAGAGTCATACGTGACTAGCAGTATGTTTATAAATATAAGAGTTATGTAATAACAAAAATAGTTCACCTCTCAAGATATTTCCTATTTTTCATGCTTTAAACTTAATAACACTTTAATCTAATCGTCAAAATTGATTTCAAAAAATAAATATCGATATATAAGATATGACTCGAAAGCCATTTAAATAAGAGTCAAAATAAATAACCAAAACTGTATTTGATATATAATGGTAGAAAAGCATTGAAAATAAGGCTTACCTTAAAATTTAAAACTATTTTTACTATCGATTTAGTAGTTAATTATTATATTTAATAAACCAAATATTTAACTTTTATATAAATCTAATTAAACATCACTTTCACTAACATTACAAGTTGTGAAATGATATGTGAAACGAGTTTTTTTCATTTAAAGAGTTGTTTACTATAAGTCAAAATCTAAAGAGAAAATGTACTGAAATATACTGAAGCACTGGTATTGTGAACTGCAGTAAAGTCTGATTACTGAAAACTTCTCTATTTGACAGTCGCTGTATTTCAAGGTCATGCGTATGCACTTATATTGATATACAGTATAAAGACTGAATCCAATATACAAGTACTGCACATAGGCAATGACAGATGCGTTCAATTTACTAATTTTTCTTCAAATTTTCTCAAATTCATCCACAAAATCAACTCAACACAAATTCAAAGCAATTAAATTAAGTCTATGCATCAAATTTCAAAAAAATTCATTCAATTCGTTAAGTTTGGTTCTTATCAGTAAAAATTTTATATTTATAAATATTATAATTATTTGGAAAAAATATGACTAAAATTTTGGAACTAATGTTAGATTCAATTAGTAGTAGTTTTTTATTTATTTTATTCTTTAAATATTTACTATATTTTAAAGTAATTATTTCTAACGCCAACTGAAGCTATAATTTAATGCATTTCTACTGTTAATAAATTATTAAAAGCTTAAATAATGTCAAATCAGCTTTTAATTAATATTTTATTTAAGGCTAAGCTCAAGCTTATGAATGTAATAGTATTAATAACTTTTAAAAATAATCTGAAGATCATTTATTGCAAATTGAATGCATGGAAATGCTATACTGTAGCCCATTATGCAATAATACCTGTACTATTGCTCACACATTTACATCTCGAAAAATATTACGCAATACAAGTAATCCTTTTTAGGAACACAAATCATGTAAAAGCACTTTTCAATGGTAAAGGTATGATATGGTTATCATCAAAAAATGTCACTCACGCTATGCATCAAAACTCGCAGAATTAGTTTTGAAATAATCAATAAATCAATTATAAATTATTTGTTTCATCAGATTTTTGAGCACTTTTTCACCTAAATATTGTGCATGATATGAATATCAGAGTAAAAGTTAATTGTTAAGTGAATAAAACCGATCGATATTACGTTACAGTACTTGAACTCATATATTATTTTCTTTGTTTATATGAACTCATAGTTTGAATAGTTTTCATATCAAATATACATTTTTATTGATCTTCCTTATTATTCATGAGCTAATTAAGAATAAGAATAATTAGGTTTTTGAATAAAATACTCCTATAATTAAACAAATAAATGAATAGTAAAAATATAAAAGCACTCAAATTTTCTAAAAACTCTATCAATCAAAATAAATTAAATAAACTTCATTAATATGATTTCAAGGCCGGTAAAAATCTATTAAACTTTCTAAATTATTAATGCAGAAAAGTCTCTGAAATATTTATTAAAAGCTTGTTATAAAATAATATTGATCTTGAAAAATGGGAGAAAACATGCGCTTTGATGAAGGCTATAGTTGTTTTCGGCTTTTATTTTTCTTTGTAAATTCAGTATAATTGTAGTGTAATTTTTGAGGAATAAAAAAATTTTCCACGAATAATAACTTTTGTTCAGAACTTAATTTATTGACTGTTTATGAAAGTGAACCATAATATTAATAAATGTTTTTGATTGTATGCAAAATAAATTATAAACTTATGTTAACCAACTTTTAACTTCAAAACATTCAAATCTAAATAGCAATTAAATGTTATTTTGCATGAAATACTGAAATTAAGAATTTATAAATAGTTACACACATTAAATATTTAATTGAGTGAGTGATATAACATGTTGAGCACGATATTTACTTAACTAATCAGAGAATAAGTTTTTAGTGTCAAAGTCAAAAACTGATGTAAATGTAGTTTATTATTAAAAGTTAATGACATTTTTTCTAACTGATTGTTTGTTGTATTCGAAGAATCGCATAATGATTCATTACTAAATCATTAGCAAGGATTTATTTAGCATAAAATGTTTCAATCATTATTGTAATCATTTTTAAATAATAAGTATCAGACATTATTAGGGACTATTCGAAGTTCAAAACTTCAAAACATTGTAATTTCAAATTAATATTTAGTTTTGTCTACAATAAGTATTAATTATGTAATCATGAATTCCTAATTGAGAAACTTTAATGTGCTAAAAAAGAAATTAATGACTATGTTTTTCTGGAACTTTTTGAATGAAAATGATCGATTATCACCTATTTACATTTCTTCACCTTCTTCTTCAATGTACATGTTGATTCAAGTATTATGATTGAAAGATTGATTTATTGTTTTTGAAAAATGATTAATTTAAAACTTTAAAAACTCAATGTCGCAAATTATGAAAATCAATTCAAATGAGAAGGATTCGGGCTTTATTTATTTTCAAAAATCATTTTCATTCAATTGAAGTAATCCTCTGATTGAATTCTCTGATATTCTACAAAATTTCAATATTTAGAAATTCATTTATTTAGGAATCATAAACAGGGATTCGATGTTTAGAGTTTCGATCCTTCGAAGAATAGTCAGATGTTGATTGAGATGCAGAAAAATTTAATTTCTTTAAAAAGCTATATTTATCTTTCCTTATAATAATCTAAAGGAAAAAACCATTTTTCGAGCCTTGATATTGTTTTCCATAAATTCAAGGAAATATTCAAATTAGATATCAGTTTGATATATAGTTTGAATTTTAAATTGAATTGAGGTTAAGATGAGTTTGTATTTAGGTTAAAAACAATCGTCTAATTGATTTAGTTCTTTTCCGTCAATTGATTTGTTTATAACTTATTTAATATTAGTATTGAAAAGAAGTCAATAATTTCATAAAGAAATATCACTGACTTATGAAAGAAACAAAACTCAATTCGTTTAAAATATTGTCAAAATTCTTCAAATAATTTCATTCAAATTATTTTTATGAGAAATATGAGAAAATTAAAAATATATCAAGAATAAAAAATGCATTTCATTTCGAAATCTCAAATTTTTATCAATTTTAGAATCAAATCATTCACGTTTCTAAGATTTCAACTCATTGTTTTAAATCAAAAAGTTGTTAAGTTGTATCCAAATATTTGTGAGAATATTTCACTGCATTCTTCAATTGTAACAGATCTTAAATGTTAGAAAGCAATTATGAAAATGAATGCTTCTTATTTGGATACTTTATAAACTTATTTATGTTATTTTCGAAGAAAAAATAAAATAGTTGGCAAAGTTTTAGCATCAATTTGGCACAAATTTAATTTATTTACTTTAGGCTTTTTTAATGTTAGAATTTCTATCTCTTAATTATAGTTATTATTTGGATGAAATTCTGTATAATTGGATTTTATTTTTTAGACTTCTTTATTTACATAGGATTTGATACCATTTTTTATTTTTCAAAATGTTCATTCAATTTTAATGCTTGTATAAAGAGATGGATGACTTCAATAAATGAATTAGAGTTAAGGAATATTTCTTGAATCGTATCCAAAATCTCAAAGGAATAAAATTTTAAATCCATTAATTTTTCACCTATTTTAGGATGGATTCCAATATGAATCGTAAGGGGCTTTAGAAAAATGACTCATTCTTTATGTGATTCTTTTCAATAGTTAATAGTTGTTTTGACTCCATCTCTATCAGTGCATTGAAAGTATTTGCAACAAGAATTCCTCAACAGAATAATTCTGTATACTATAGAATATACTTGCAAAACAGAATTTTAATTAATCTATTTTACTATTATAAATACTTCAAAAATTAAAGCCATAGCAACTCAACTCTGTGTAGAATTTGAGTAATAAATGAAGACAAACAATTCTGTTTCCAAAACAGCATAATATTCTCTGAAATATTCTGAAGGAATATAAACTCTTGTATTTACTTACCTGTGAATTGATATAAAACTTATTTATTATCAACCATTGCTTTTGAATTTAGCTCTTGAAACTGTTTATGTTGATTTGTGAGCATGCTTCGAAATTTTAGCACCAATACTAACTTACATGTATTCAAATGCCGGCTAATCAAATTGATAGCTCATATTTATCAAATTTATTAAAATGTCATTAATTATGAGTCCACAAGTGTTTAAGTTTAATAAAACTCATGAGTAAACAGAAAATATTATTTTAGTTTTCTAGCTGTTAATTAAAAACTCTAAAAATAAAATTAATCAACAAGTTTTGAAACAAAAATTCATTAAAACAGTAGATTTAAAAAATTTGTCGTTTATATCCGATGAGTCTTTGACCCAAATTTTTGGAAACTCGAGCCAAGTCTGTTAATCAATGTTTATAATAAATATCTCTAATTCTAAAGTATATTTTTTTTATACAACTTTATCGGACAAGACTTGGCATAAATTCTTTTTTCAAGAATTAGAAAGTATATGATTAAAAGCGAAATAAAGAGCTGAATATCATCATTAAATTGAGTACTCAATGAATCTTTTTATTATTTTTTCCGCTTAATGAGCAATCTATAAAAGATTAGAAAACAGAAACTGTTTGTCAGTTTATTTCAAAACAAACACAAAACTGGATGATAAGAATGAAAACAACATCCATAATAATTTGTAATTAAATGCTTTATTAGATATCAATATATAGAATAACATATTGAGTTTGCGAAAAAGGAGTGCATTGAACGCATTGCTTATATAAATATAATGCGATGCCAACAAAAACTGAGATAATAATACTGTTCGCGACAATTGAATTGCACAGTATTTTGGTTTTTGTTTAAAAGTATGCGCACTTCTCATGTCTCATAATAGCTAAACCTACGCTTTTTGAAGGCATTAACTCCTGGCGAACGACAAAATATATTTAACATTTTTATATTCATTTTGATAGAGCAGACAATTAGGGTTTATAATAGAAAGTGATAAAAGATTAGAGACAAAGAGAGGCTCTAAAAATATGTACATAAGATTGGAGACAGAAATTGATTGTACTCTGTATTAAATTATTTATTCTATCAAAAAAGCCAATTATAAATAGAATTTTTTTCGTAAATTCAATTATTAACATAGTGTAAGCGAAATATAACTTACTTTTAAAGTTCATTATTTATAACATTTTGTACTGGAAAATGAAAATTCTCAGAATTCTAGTCATCAAAAAACTTTTTTATTCTGTAATTCAATTTCAAAAGTAAAGAACTGACTTTGTGTGAAAGGAGAAATGCTTGAAGGGTTCAACTAATAATCTATTTTCATTGAATTAAAATAATAAAAAGTTTAAATCTATTTCAATGAAACATTTGATTAGATTTATCCTAAAAGAAAGTTTTAAGTATTAAAGTGATAATATTGTAGTCAAAACTTTTCAAGTTTAATCTCAAGTAATGATTGAGGATTCGGTAGGTATAAGATTGATAAGTCTTTTTTACTTGAATTTCATCAATAAACATAAAATGATTTAAAACTTTTGAGCTCAAAGTGAGTCTATTTTAATATTTTTTGTAAATATTTAAATTACTCTAGAATATGATGAGAAATAAGATTTGGAATGTTTTTCCGAAACATATAGATACAAATCGGTGTCTTCCCACTTTGCTGAAATTCATTTCACTGAAATCCAATTCGCTAAATCCTTTTCGCTGCATTATTTTTTTCAGAATTTCCATCGCTGTATTTCATTTTGCTGAAATTTACTTCGTTGAAAATTTTTCTTATATGAAAATTGTAAAATTTATTTGTTATCAAAATCTAACTAAAAATTGATTAATTTTTGTTCCTTTTCTGGTTAATAAAAATAAAGGCCAATTTTTTCCAATAGGATAAAGGCTAAAAATATTATTTATAAATTTAAATCAAATTTAGATAATTGTTTTATATAAATATTTTGAATGAACAATATTTTGAGCGAAATGAGATAGAAAGATGTGAAATTGAGAGAAGTGAATTGCAGAGAATGGAATTCAGTGAAGTGGGGTCTAATCATACAAATCAGTGTAATTGGTTGAAAGTAAAGTCTAATAAATTGATAGAAAGAACTTTCTTATCAAAAGTTGTATTAATGTTAACGAAAGATGTTAACAACTATAATGTTGTTTTTCATAATTGTTCTGCATTAACAGCTGCTGGTTCTGGACTTAAAGAAGCAGGTGATTCAAAACATGAAAGATCTAACATGCAGTTTGATTTGATCTTTGACAAAAAGTGTTGCTTCGAGGAAAAAGTCGAAAATTGTAAACAAAAGAGCAATAATTCAACTTTTGCATAAAGTTATTAAAGTCTGACAACAAAGTTCTGGATAATTTCTAGTTCAATACTTAAAATTTCAAAAGATGAAAGCTTAGAAAATTTTATGACTAACTTATATTATAAATTAAATATAATGTGTGAAGCCTAAGAAGTTTGTTTATTGAAATTGAAAGACTTTTCTCCTTTTCATATTAAGTTATGACTAAATATCATAAGTTCTTATGTTGATGAATATCAAGTTTACTCATTGAAAAATCGATGAACAATTTGAAAAATGTTAACGTTTATTAATTAATGAGTTTTTCAAAACATTGTTAGTTAATAGTGAAAAAAAATTTAAGCAAACATTTCATTCTACATGTATTGAAAAAAATATTCAATAATTTTGAATTGAGTTGAATTACAAAACAATTCAAAACTATTTCAAGAGCTTCTTCTAAATAGATAAAAACTTATTTAAAAAATGTTAAAGTTTATTAATTAATGAGTTCTTCCAAACATTCTTAGTTAAACGTGAGAAAAAATTTAAGCAAACATTTAATTCTACAGGTATTTAAAAAAATTCAATAGTTTTGAATTGAGTTGCAGTTCATTTTTACAAATCAATTTAAAACCACTTCTTGAGCTTCTCCTAAATTGATAAAAACTTATTTACAAATTAATAGTAAACATGTTTAAATGAAATTGAGCTCAAGTAATGAAAGTTGATCTCAAAATAACTACAATAAAATTCTAAGCAATAAATATTTTGGGGATAAAGAGTTTCTATTTGAGATCTTTAACATTTTTCTGGTTAAATCAAATTAGAGACTGAATTGAGAGCTAAAGCGAACACAATTTTCATTGTAAAACTACTCTCACTCGCAATGATTCAGTTAAGAATGAAATCACTTTTACTTTTGACAAAAACAGCGCACGATTTGGGTCAGTGTTCTCGTGAAAAACATCACGTACTCCACAAAACCAGTATTTGTGACACTCATTTCATTCTGTCTCTCTGTTCTCTCTCTCTCTCTCTCTCTCTCTCTCTCTCTCTCTCTCTCTCTCTCACCCAATCTCTCTTCCTTTCAATCTATATCCCGCTTAAGGGCTTCAATTTTTTAGGAAATCAATAGAAAACCATTTCCAGACATTATTTCCTCTAAAGATTTTGATATGATTTGAATTGAACAAAAATTTTCCGTTGAAAAAAGCTCTCAAAAAATTAGTTTTCTATTATATGGGATTTCTCTCTGTCCTTCAGGAATAAATAGTTTAAAGTTTTGAATTACTTTATTTTTAATGATTATTATTCTCTTAAAGTAATAAATTATTTCCATAATAAGTTTAGTGGGCCTTCAAAATTGAGCATTCCTTTGGATTCAAGCCAAGAAACAAATTCTTTTTCTCACTTTTTGTTTATCATAACCAAAAAAATTCAATGATATTTTGCACAGAAAGAGGTAAGGAATCAACTGAAATAAATTTTATTTAAATAACTGGTTGAAGAATTAGAGGAACAATTACTAATTTTTTTAAAAATCAGTTAATGAATGCTTAGTCGATAGCAAAATATTTGAATATAACATCATCTTCTGGTGTTGAATATACTCATAACATGCTTGAGTATATCAAAGTCATGGTTGATATGAAATTTTCCCTCAAAAAACAAAAATAAACTTTAAAAAAAGTTATCATAATTCAAACTTAACAACTCAAGTAACTAATGATAAATTTGATTCATTTATTCCTATTGAAATACCGAATAATTTAGCGATAAAGTAGATATTTTTGAAAAGTCGGTACTAAAACGTGACTCAATTAGTCTAAAATCTAATTTATTAATCGATAAAAAAGAAAAAGGTTCTTGTTTTCAGCAAGTGCTAAATTTATTGTTGTGAATTCACGTGTATAAAAGTGCTAACGAATAGATTTTTATCTGAATTAACGAGTTGTTAAAAGACTTATAATCGCTTTTTTCAGAGAAATATATAATTTTAAGACATGTAAAAGCTTTTATGCGTTTATTATTGAATGAATTTTTTAAATAAATTACAAATCATTAAAATTTTTATATCAATTTCATGTTATATCTCAAAAATAACAGGTTGTTGTTCATAAAGATTTGAATGATATTAACGCCCAATACATTTGTTGAAGGATTAAAATAAAAGATAGCTTTTAAAAAAATTTGAAATTATAGAATTCTTTTGAACAAAGTTGTTCGATTTATTTCAAGTTCATTGAATGAAAAATATCTCTTTTCTCTTCCGTCATTCAAAATCATTATCAATCATATTATTAAGCTTATTAATAAAAATTAAAGCCTAATTATTTATAAAACTTATGACTAGTAATCACGAAAAGTATTTTTAAACAGTTTATTGATGTCATTCATGATTAAAAATAACTCCTTTAACAAATTCTTTGACTTTTATTCTAATAAAAACTTTTTTTTCAAAATAAATTACTTCGAACTTCAAAATCTAATTTTCTCCGAATATTTCACATTTCTTTGCTTGAAATGAAGTATCGGAATATAAGTCAATCTCAATATCATAATTCAGTTGATATGAGAAGAAGCAGATTTGTGTCAAATAATGTTCTGGTGTCTGATTTTATTACTTATGAATGGGTGAAAAGTTTCCCTTAAGAAAACTTCGTCCATAACTTTTAAAAATCCAATTTTTTTAGATGTTATGTAACTTTTTGCCTAAATTTTATTTTAAAATATGTTGAAAGAAAAACTTTTTATTCATGAAAGTTGTTTTGAATAAGTTTATTACACATGAGTAAGTCTTATTCGTTGATGAATTTTTTGAACCAAACAATTTTAACGAAATTAAAAAATTTTAAGCATAAAGTTCGAAAGCAAAAAATTTAATTTAATTAAGAATTTGATAAATTATTGACTCAGAAATATATAATTTTATTTAATAAAATCAAGTTTTGAATAATATTATGTTTAAAGTTCTTGATTTGATAAATTCTACACCAGAAATAATCATCAACACTCTCATACTCAACAATTATTTAGAAAAAAAAATATATTTTTAAATTAATGTTAGCCTTGACTGAACTAATTCACAATTATTATAATATGAAAACTATAAATAATTATGATATTTATCATATTTATTAAACTCAAACATTAAATTTCGCGAATAAAATTTTTTAAATAAATATTTAATAAATTCAATTGAATTAATAAAGATGAAAAAATGTGTATCAATGAGTTTATTAGCCTTTTTTACACAAAAACAGAGCGATATTTCATATGTTCAAAAGTTTACGCTTCAATTCTATGACTTAATAAATTTTCGCATTACTTGTTTGTGTTTAATGTTTGAAACGAACTTTTTTTTAAAACAGAGATATAAATATATAATTGAGTTATGCATTAAAGCAAAACTATGAGCTTATTTTCCAAGATTTTAAAAAGAAAGCTTTCATAAAATATGAAAACATTTCTCTTCTTCTCTTTTATAGCTATAATAACTTTGAGAGAAAACATAACTCAGAAGTCAGTGCCGTTCGAGTGAAGGACATGAGAAAACTCATTTAATTACTGAAATACTGACCTCCAAATTGTTGTTCTCCTATTCATTAGATTAAAATTTTTTGCCACAAATATGTTAAATAACTTTAAATTCATGTTTTGATTACTTTTATTCGAAGTTAATGTTATGTTTTTGAATTTTTTCTCTTATGAATTAAT
>JAQFXV010000520.1:0-21126 GCA_034694065.1 Camisia spinifer
CTCAGAAAGTTTGCATTACTCTTGATTTTATCTTTAATACATTTACATAAAACGGATTTATAAGGAAAGGAATTATTGAAAATTGGTTGAGAATCAGAAAAAATTCCAATACAAATGGGATTATTTTAGATACTCAAATAATTAGCAAAAGTTAATTTATTAGTTCAGTCAGAACATTAAAAAATTAATTTAATAAAAATAAAGTTAGCAAAATATGACTTAAGACTAAGATTCATATCATAATAATCAAATTCTTTTCCTAAAGTATGAAAAAGTTGAAAATTTTCTAATTATCTCTATTTATTGGTCAATCATTATTGTGATTGAAGTGAAAAATTCACAAATTTACAGAATCTTAAGAGCGATTGAAAATCTTAGAATGAAAGTAAATGATACTGATATTATCAATTCGATTATGAGATAGTGTATTAATACTAAATAAAACAATAAAATCTTAGAATGTAGTGATTATGGACAGAAGAATATATAAAAACTTATTCCTCTAACTTTATAAACATGAGTTCAAAATCAACCATTTGTTATGTCGTCTTAGAATTGAATAATTACTGTTTTATTATATTTCAGACAAAATTGAGGCAGATTTTCAGTATATCAAACCTAATCGTAATCATAGTCAGAGATATTTTGAAGTAAATAAAACTCTAGTTCAATGTAATTAACATAAAAATCACAGAAAATGTTGTCCTGAATGGGAATAATTGTCTTTTATATGAACGAGAAGTTTTCATAGCTCTAGTTTTTTGTGAAATATAAAAGAAATAATTTGGAAGTTAGGGATGATTTGAGTGTGTATTGAGCAGTATTCACAACCGGTATTGAGAGAAGAACTATGACTTTGAATAATAATAAATTAACGGCAATGTTTGCCATATAAAACAGTTTGTGTTCATTTGTTGCGAACATAAAACGTGTATATACTCTGATGAATACGTTATACACGACTTTATAATAGAATGATCGCAAACAACAATTAATTTCTCAATTTAATTCAAATAAATTGAATAAAAAGCATGAAATTGTATATATTATTATTATTCTATTTCATTGTTTCGTTTACTTTCATTATTTGTTCGCAAAATTATTCAATTATTTCAATTGAAAAAGCGTGCCATAAGTTTTGAGAGAAAAATTAAGTTTAATTTCAATTGATGTTTCACTTGAATCTTTCAGTGAACCAATTGATAGACAGACACTCTGAGTAACAATACTAATAAATTTCAGATTCACAATAGAATATCATCTAAACTATACTAAACTAAATTGAGTTAATGATGAGGAAACTAAAGTTCCAGTGACTGTATTCAATAATTTGTGGTTTTCTATTGACTTTTTCTATTAGAACCGGTAGGCATCAAATCATTAAAATGATGCTATTTTTCAATTTTCAAGTAATCATGATTTTCACCTTATTTTTCTCTAATAGTCTCTTCACTTCGCTGTGAAGTTTGACTTTACTGTGAAATTCGCGTCTTATTGTTGTGAATCACTCTTACATTTAAGTTCAATAGAGGTTATAATGAATTATCTCTTTCTGAAACTAATGTCGAATCAATGATGAGCGAAATTGCAAATAAGTCAGAGGTAATACTCATTAAAGCCATGTTTTTCATTGATTTTAAACAAATAGCAAAAATATTTAAAACTACTCGTGATTTGTATAACTAAGTTTCAAGGATTAATTTTTTGGTGATCGTAATAAACAAACAACTTCTTGACGTGTTTCTCAATCTGTTTATCAATAATTCCATACAATATCTTAACAAAATCTAACATTTTTAAAATGATTTATAAGCCTATATATTATTTATTGCGATACCTGTAATCATATCCCCCGATAAATAAGTGGTCATTTTAACTTTGATAAAAATACTTCTAAAGTTGATTGTTGAATGAGTTCCTCATTGTTGTAATTACGGCAAAGTTTTCGGTGAAGACCTAATATTTTGTGAATAGTTAATGACTGCGTTGAGGTAATTATAAGACAAAAACTGATTCAGAATGAGCACGCAAGTGGTTTAAACATCAATTTAAAATATGGATTTATCGCAGGCTTATTCCAATCGAATTAATAATAAATGACAGTAAACTAATTTCAGGTCGATTTTGTCCTAAAGCTTAAATAGTAGATAAATGACTGCTAAAAAGATGCGACAAAACATGTATTGAAAGCCAACCAGTTTTTATCGACCTCTATATCGAAGATGTAAAAGAAAGTTAACTTAATCAAGTGTTTCAAATTGATGCCAAACCATTAATAATCAGTGTTTGCGTAAATTAGTGTTTTAATTGAAGTGACGCTAATCCACAATAATTATTATTGTAAAACATTTGACACCTATAATCAATTCAACATTAAAAGCTTTTTAATTGATAAAAAGGCCGATAAATGAATTAACTATTGCATTATAAAAGATAATGTATTTTATTATTAAAAATTATGTGTCAATCAATGATTTTGATAATAATATGCATTAAATCTGTATAATAAATCTGTATATACAATACATAACATTGATATTTGTGATAAGTTATAGGAAAATATTTTATATGCTATACAAAAATGCTGCAATTTTTTCCAACTGCTAAATGAGTACCAAAAATAGCTAAAATACAACATTTGGAAATGAATTGTGAATAATAATAATTGTGCAAAACTTTTCATATGTTTTATATGAATATATTCTGTATTGCAATTAAATTATAGTATATTTAACTTATGAATTATACATTATTTAATTAAATTTATTTCTAGGATAAAAATCATGGAAAGCTTATTCATTAGACAAGTAAGCAATAAAATAATTTGAAAGATTGGCCCAATTGTTTTGTATGGCATACCATTGAATTTATATTTCATTCAATTATATTCAAATAGTTTCACATACTTTTAGTCTTAATAGCTATTAAAAGTTTGATCCGTTCAATTGGGGTTAAGTTTCAATCGATACGGAATTCATCTAAGGTTTAGTTATTATCACAATTGAAAAATCGAATGTTTTAATTAATTATTTTTAGCTAATTTTCTAATCAATCATTGAGGACTAGGAATTAATAGAAAAATAGAATTAATACTATGTATTCATTCTAAAAATTCAACTCAATTTTACAGATAAACTGATTTTGATAGCAATTTATCAAACGATCTGACAATCTTATAGATCAAAATTTATTTTTCTTTTTCTACGTTACAATTCGATTGAATTTTTTGATTTTTTCATCGTTCCGATTATAAGATAATCAGATAAAAAAAGTTTAAAATTCATAACTAAACTTTTGCATCATTCAAAGCCATCAATTATAACAAAAAAGCTACTATTTTGTAAACAAAAACAATATTTTGTAATAATGTTGGATAAGTTTGGACAGTACTGTATGCGATATTTGTACACTTCATTTCCCCTCTCTTAACAACTTTTTACAGGTTTTCTAAAATCAAATTTTAGTATTTGATGCCGAGTTCAGTGGCCTGTATTGGCAAAAATGATTTACTATTCTTTACAACAACGATGTGATGATGATGTATAACATTATTAATTATGAAGTAATACTGCGAATAGGTTTGCCATTAATACGAATACAAAGTTCTAGAGCTGGAAAGACCACAAAACAGCATCAAAATTGATAAAAAAGTTGTGTGATGTGGTTTTGTTGTATAACTTTATTTCCTACAGCTTTCCAAAAAAATAAAATACAGTACAAAAAGAGGCACACTTTAGAATCACAGTGAAGTCGCGTTAGAAAAAAATTAGCAAAAAAGGCACCACATGTATGATCTCATTTAAACATCAACATTATTATAACATGAATTTCATACTAGCATAACATGTAATTTCTCATAATATCTCATTCTAGTGTATGTACTGATAATTGCTTGACTTCATTACTTCGCTGAATGCAAGGTAGGGGTGCTTTTTTGTCATTTATTATCACTCGATTGCAATTGTGAATGTTGTTCGTCTTCATCACTATCTGAAGGTTCTTCATTTTCTTCTCCAATTGGTGGGTCAGGTGTACGCTTAGACGTTAAATCTAGCGGTGATGTGTTATTATTATTTTCTTCATTACTACTCGGAGAGAATCCCGAATCATGGTCTCCAAGTGAGTGTTTCGATGATTTGGAATGTGTTCTTAGAGTGGCTTCACTGAGAGCATTGGCTCTTTTGAAGGAGAGATCAATCGGTCGGTCCTGTTCGGGCACATCTGCATAACACTCCCCCAAGTTTTGGTTAATGTCAGTGTCTTTAATAGTTGATTTGAGCACCGGGTTTAAGGCATGAATTGGAAGGAAGCGTGATTGATAAGCTGCTGCATAGTTTAGGTCTCCATTGTATAACTTATTCATGCTATGCATCCCATGCATACCATTTACTCCTTTCCCAAATAGAGAGCTTGCATTTGAGTTATGAAAAAAGAATCTGCTGGCGGCGGCATTTAGAGGTGATAAAGGAGACACTGGAGATAAAGGCAGACCTGACGGATGAAAACCAAAATGATGATTATTTACTTCCTTACGAGAATCAGTATATGAGGGACTCGTTGAGCCGTATCGTGTTGTGAATCCATTGCCTTTTGTAGTGTCAAATAGAGATGAATACGGGGATGATAGGGTTCCACCAACTGATCCATCACTAGAATTGGGTGATGTACCTCTTGGTGACACGTGATGTGCTGAAGAGGCACTACTTGTTTCCCTGAATGATTCCTGTGAATGCTTGTACTGCGATAAGAGATCTTTATTTTCATTGAATGCATGCCCTAATTGTCCATTATTTGCGAGCACTCCCTGTTCTGTTAATCTATTAGTCATTTCTTGTTGATCTTGTATAAGACAATGAATTTTGAACCAATTCGATCGCCTTCCATAACGAGATCCTATATATAATGATTTATATGAAAAACAGTCGATTAGTTTCTATTAGTGTTGTTAAGCATCAAAAAAGATGGTTTAAGCGGAACCGCAATAATTAAAAAGTCAAACTGAACAAAAAAGTGCAAAAGTGCTAATCAGATCAAATGAAGAGGCGGACACATCCATTTGTTGTATCAGAATTGAATAGTTATTCACTTGTATATATACTGCCTCAATATTAAATATAGTTTCAAATAAGCTGATGTTCGGTCAATTAACCTTTGACTTGATCGGCGTGACTAACAAGATGTACTCCAACTAAATTGCTTTTATAAGTTGGTGTTAGAGTTTCATGAAACCATTATTTTTCAAAGTCGATGAACTTAACTTCTTAACTCACAACTAAATACAAAAGTAGTAATGCTTTTTTCATTTTTCATCAAATTCAAGCATTCATACAGTTATATCTTATCCCAAAATAACTTTTTACAGCCCTTAAAAAAGTATCCTTTAATTCGGAACAGCCTTAATATATTGAACTAGATTGTGATTTCTAATAATGCTTTTTAATACATTGTTCATTATGATTCTCCTATAAATTCTATTTTGTCCGCAAAAAATGGCACTTCTTTTACTTTACTAAATGATTCGCTTCAATAAACACAAATCACTTTATAAACGCGGCACCATTTCTTTGGTTTCTTTTTTTTATAAACATATTGTTGTTAACACTAGACTGTTAATAGTGGAAGAGTGAAGACTTGCATACGTACCACTTTTTGACATGCCAACCATCAGACATTTCTTAAGTCGACAACTCTTACAAGATGTTCTATTCTTCTTATTGATAACACATTGTCCATTATTTTTACATTCTCCCAATGCCGCTAAATTGTTATAAGTTCTTCCAAAAAATGACTGAAAAAATCAAAATCAAATCTAAGTATACTTTGTTCAAAAAATTAACGAGAAAGTAAATCGACTAAAAAATACATTTTATCAAAACAATTATTCAAATCAAAAGTAACAGGTTTTGAATTTAGTTCAGGTACAATTCAATTATTGAAGATGACATCATTAGTATAACATCTTAAAAGAAAATCAAATCTGTTTTGCAAAGTGAAACTACATGAGTCACACGCACGACATGAAAATTAACACAAATCGCAATAACACAACAGTATAAGCATTTAAACAAGAATTAACTCATTAAATTCAGCTATTAACAAAAGAAAGGCTTGCATTGCTTGCATGATAGAGTATATTAGATACCTTTCAATACAGCAATTCATTCTCAACAGTTTTATAGTTAATGCTTCAGATGAAAGCAATTTAGAAAAATTATTTCATTTCAAATTATAGTTATGGGCTGTAAACTCAATATTGAAAATCAAGTGAAAGTTTGCTTGAATTGTAAACTTGGGATTATTATACGTGAATACTAGGCTTTAAGTTAATAATGAAAACATTCTGACAAATAAGGGTAACATTGTTTGGGCAAAGCGTGAGCTCGAGCTTTATTGTTGATCATAATCTATAGTTATTTTTGGCTATACAATATTGGAATGAAGTTATTTAAACTTCACACCTTTATTATCATAACTTTATTTAGACTTATTGTAAGTTATTATTAGTATTTCAAATATACTCTATACAAATCTATTCTTTGAAAACAACAATAATTTGTCTTCTATTTTAGAAAAATTTAAATCTCGTAATAAGAAAACTAGAGCTTTTTGTTATCAATCAAGATTCCTAATAAATTTTAATGTCATTCTCAATGTTTTTTTTTCACTTAGAATTAAATCGAATATAAATAAAAATAATTAAATGCAAATAAGCTTAAAAGTATAGCTCTCTTCTATATCTTAATATCAATCTATATCTCTCTCAATCTCTCATCAATTTAGTTTGAAACCATACACTATTAACGACCTTCCGTTATTATGGCCCAGTTTTTGCTTATGCTGTATTATACATATTAATAGCCCTCAGGGTTAAGATAGTAATGATAATTTGCTGCTACAACTAGAAAAACTGCAATGCTATGCAATGGGTGTTTTAATGACAATGAAACAGAAGAAGACAGTCTCGATTCATCCAAGCATGAATTGAAATTATTCTACAGTGTAAGTGTATTTATGCCTTTAATATTTATTATTTTTCACTTGCGTAGTAACTCTTGAAGGCAAATATAGTTGTTTGAAAAAATAAGTTAATGAAACTTCAGGAATAGAGTATAAAAATGACTCCCTTTTATCGCTGAGAATGTATTAATAAGGAATAGCGCTAATTAAAAAAGAATCGCTTTGAGGTCTTGAATAAAGCAATACAGGTATGAAAACAGTTTTACATTGGCTTTATTAGACCACAAAAGTTGCGAAAATAGCTAAGTTTGGCTTATAATAAACGGCCGAGTGTTAGAAAAGTTAGTCTGTTTACGGAAGCATGAAGTGAGAAACGTGATCAATAATACGACAAACTGTTAAGAAATGATTGACTTCCGTTTTAATATCAAAAATACAGAAAAGTATAGACACAGGAACTTTGCTTTTATAAGCATACATTGTTAAACTGGGTATTCGTTATGTGTTTTACTGTAACAGTCAAATAGTGTGTGAGATTTACCTCAAATACAAGCACACAATCAACAAAATAGACATCAACAAAGAAGTTTACTATTTATTTAAATAAATTTATGCTCTCTTTCAAACCTTCCTTTCATAAAAACCTGACCCAAGTAATGAAGAGCTCATAATTTGTGAAATCACGTATTTTACCCCAAACAATATTACATTTTTTTGTTCATATGAGCCCAAAATTCAAAAGACCTGTTTCTTTTATGTATTCACTTGTTCTATGATTTTATTCATTTGAAAACATATTTATTCACTCACTTTGTAAGACTCGATCTACTTTTTCTCTCATATATTTGCGATTCTCTATTAAGAAATGGGGCAACAATAGGGTTGATGAGATGGCAGGAAATTATTGCTAAATTGTAAAACTGTTCCAACAATTTAGCGTATTTTCTTTTACTAAATTCCTTATTTCACAATTTTGTTAAAAATCAAAAGTAATGTTCACATCTTCTTATTATGCTTGAATGTCAGCCCTATCATCATAGTATTATTACTTCTTTTATACGTCAAACCAAACAAACAAACTATTATTCCCATTACAAATCCATTTATGCGTGAAAAATATGCTTTTTGTTCTTTGTTTTCTCATAAATTGGATGAAAAAACACAAAAATTTCAAATTTGCAACGAATGGATCTGAAGAGTCATAGAATAATAGTTCAATACTTTTAAATGATGCATAAAAATTGGTTGATTAGAATAAATTACATTAAATGAATGCATTGCCATATATTTGAATTTAAGTAAACTAATCAACTGAACTGACGAAAGAGCCAAAAATTTTAACATTTTTATGCGATTAACTTTATGATTAGATGATTAGATCAAACCAATAACTTATATTAGGAATAGTTGAATAAATTTTGGTTTTTGATTTGTTTTCTTTTTGAGAGACCTTAAAAGAGACCAAACATTTTGCCATATATTAGTACTTTTATCGCACTGTTCTTAATAATTTTTGATTTTTATTGTTTTTTTACTAACAGAGATCATAAATTGGAATAGTTTTAGAAATAATTTGAAAACAAAAATGACTCAACTAAGCAATAAGTTGATTAGCATTTCTATAGAGTAGGAGTTTTTAATTAACTTAAATTCCAGATCCAGAAAATGTGTGAATAATCCCAATGACCTAATCCAAGAATTAATAAACAATTATCTTATGCTTGAATCGTGCCAGCATTCAAAAATTGTGCTATCATTCTATCATATTATTTCGATTATAAGTTAATACAGATATAATGCAATGCAATTACATAATGCGTTCCATATATCTTAGTTTCTGATATTGTGAAACCCTTACAATTGAAATTATCTCTCAAATTAAAAATCAAATAATCTTTCAGAGCATAGATAGAGAAAGAGAAAGAATTAAATTCATTTGAGGACAATTTATAAGTTATTGTTGTGTCAACTGAAATATCGAGTTAAGTCTTATCTCTAAATAAATTTTGATGAAATTTCCCAACGAATTGGTTTAATATAAAAACGAGAGATGAGATTATCTAAAATAGTTGAGCGAAAGCACTTGTTTAACCTCCGACTGGATTTGGCATAAGGTATGTATCGCTTATTGAGCTCACACGAAGAATGAGAACATAATTTCATAACTTTCATTATGTTGAGCTAAAACTGATGTTATTTCCACTTGAGAGTTACAACCAATTACAGCTTATAAAGATAGCTGATTCCATGGCACGGAAATCCAATTTATCATCTTCAACAGTGTCAACTATTGCTATAATCGGTGGGACTCAACATTTATATTAAGATATTAAGGAGGTATACTTGAAGAGTTAGAATGTTAATTTTAACATGAGGTCAACTTGGAAATACCTTATAGTTTAAATTATTAATTATTATCTTTGGCTACAATCATAGATTCAGTACGAATGAGATGTGAGAGTACTGTACAATCGCTTTTTCTAGAGTTAATTCGTGACAAAATAAATTGAGTTTATAATTGCGAGCACTCTATAGTGCAGAAATAAGCTTTTATTTAAGTACTAGTATAAGCCTCTTTAAATTGTAAACTTGACATTCTTGCGGCAACAATTAAACAAGTGATAACCTGGAAAACGCATCCTTCGCTAAATTGTGAGTTACGCAAAATACAATTTCTATGTCAATTGCAATGATTAAAGTAAACGTTCAAATCATATATTAAAGCAACAGTAGGTTAAACGTAGAAAGTGAGTTACCATAAAGTAAAGTACAATTACTTGTCATCAAAGTCATGCCACATTGAATATTCAGACAGCATTCGATGCAATATAAGCACCATTTGTTGTTCATTGTTTTCCTCCCACATGAGACATATAATGCAGTTAAAGCCTGATATAATAAGTGGGAAACCGCTTTCGCTATTTAAGAAAATTGTAGTATTATTCGAGGAGATTATGCTAGTATTATGCTAGCGTGGGTGATTTTCGAGGACATTTTTTACAATTAGGTCACAACAATAACGTTAATATTACATCTTTTACAATATATTATAATTCACCAGTTCATTATATCCTAAATATTGCAGTTTTGGGCAAATTTCTCTCTTTATTTATCCCCTAATTTTCTCAAAAGTATTGTTGGTTTTTTACAAGGATTGAACGTTATTAAACATAAAAATCCCACCTCCCGTTTTCATTCATTACAGGCACTGAGGAGTAAAAGCATAATCTGATCTTGAATTGCATCGCATCTTTACCATAGCTCAACCTTGGCTTTTGTTAGTATTGCTATTGCTTTCGTTTTTAAGAGAATTATTTTTTTAGTTTATGCATTCGTATGCATTACACTTATTTAGATCCTTAGAGTTAAGGTAAAAAACATCATATGATTGAGTTGCAGATTGTAATAAAAGGAAAGCAGAACACTGTTCTAGATTTTTTAGAAGATGTTTTGGTGCGATATTAAGCAATTCAATCATCGATCAAAAGTTGCCATCAAATGCAACTCAAAATTGACAGTTATATTCACCAAATTTAATAAACATTATTTACATTTTTTTGAAAGTATAAAGAAAAAAGAGTCAATTAAATTCTTTTAATTATAATTAGATATAGTTGACTGATAAAAATTAACCACAAAGCTATTTAAAAGTTTCGTGAATCTTAAAATTTCATCTCAAGAACTTATCTCTGAAAAAAGTAATTAAATCACAATTTCTTTGTTACCCAAATAGGTTTACGTCATTCGAGGCGAACTCAGTTTAACCATGAATTAAATGAATTAATAATGACTTAGTATATGATGATTTCTTACTTATGACTTATATGTTATGCTTTGTTAGTGTTCAAAGTTTTCGGTCTATTATATTTTGAATTGAAGCTAAAGTTTCTCAAAAGAAAAGATTGAGCAAAAAATTCTAAAAGGAATATAATTTAACCGAGAATTGTATATTCGTTCAGTCATTTTTCAGAATTAACTATTTTTAATTTATTTCAGATTTGGACTAAATAAATAAAAATGCACTTCATTTCTATGGTTGAATTGAGGAAAATCCAAAAAGATTTAACTCAATCTTCATTAAATTTAAAACACAATACGTTTTGAAAGCATTGAGTTATAATAATTTGATAACCAATGCATCCTATCCTATACTTACAAAACTATTGCGAACATTTATCCGCTCAAAATAGTATGTTATGCTAGTATTCGAGTTAATGACAATTTATACTTGTTTTTTAATGTTTATTTTAGAATGAGTTTATAAATTACTGCTGAATTATTACAATACGAAATGGTTGAAATTAAGTTTATATAAAGTATAAAAAGAAATGAATTAATCATTAAATTGTCCTGATATGCAAACTTGAAACGAGACCCCATTTCGAGTTGAATTATTATGATTAAAAGGTAATTAATAAAGAAAAATCAATATTGCACTGAATCTAATTGGAGATAAATGAATAAATAATTAAAAAGAGCAGCACTTTTTTAATTAACTGTTTAATTTAGATTAAGGTTTCATTACGTTTTAGGATTATTGCTAAATAATTGATAAGCGTTGGCGAAAGTATTTGAACAGTTAAAATGTTAGAAATGAATATTATTGATGTGATCTATGATCTTTTTCTAGCATAATAAATCTGATTTGCCTAAGAGCGCAATAGTAACCTAGTTACATATTCGTAAAAATGAAACCGTGTAAACTTCTTCCCCCAAAAGAAGATACAACCAAAATGTTGCAAAAGATAAATTACAACTTTTTTCTCTTATAAAAATATTAGTACGTTTCGTACCTCCAAATTGATTCTCATTAATCTAATTCATCTTTCAAATAATAAAACACATTTTTGGAGTGTTAATCTTGCGTAACAATTTGTGAGCAAGAAAATAAAATTTGAAAAGTGAAATTATATCCTTGAGTACTCTTTAGAATTTAAGAGATAAATAACAATTTATTTCCTTTTAGCCTTTGGCTTGCATTTGAATTTTTCTCAAAATAATGTAACTCATAAATTAGACGAAACTCTGGTCCGAATGGCTTTCGTGACGATAACTGTTTCAAATTAGACATTAGAGTTTGGACTTTACAATCAGTCTGTTTTAAATTTAAGACAAACTTTTTACGAGTTGAAAAGATAGATAATATGATAATTAAGATTCCATATTTTGAACTCATGTTTAAAACATCATTCACTGAATTATAATCTGTTTTCATGAAGAAAATATGTAAACAAGTGAAATTGAAAATTTTTTATACAGATCTTTCAGCTTAACTGACATTTTTATTTCAAGCATTTCATGTTAAGTAAATGCTATAACAGTCAAAAATGCGTTATTTTCCCCGTTCGGGGAGTCTTAAAAGGGCGTATAATATTGCAAATCATTGCGCTTTTTCGCAATAATGTTATGCGCATTAATGCTTAGTCCATGACTGGTATATGAATGGTATATGAATGGTATGTCACTTTCATCTACGAGCGCATCATCAATATGCCAATTGGCTGATTAAAATTCAAATCTCAATTCCGGATCTCTCTCTCTCTCTCTCTCTCTCTCTCTCTCTCTCTCTCTCTCTCTCTCTCTCTCTCGCTCTCGCACACAATCACTCACTCAAACTTAATTCTCTCTTCAATCTCATAAAAGATGTGACTTAACTCTCTTTACTTTTTTAAGAGGAAAATTATACCAAATAATTGTCACAATACTTTTTATTTGTTGTATGCAATTAACTTTTTTATTTTTTATGCTGCTAAGACTGTTTAAATAGTTAAACACATTTATATTGCACACTTTCCCATAGAGAATAGTATTCATTGCATTCATGGTCAAATGCAAAAAGATGACCTCCTTTTCAGCAACACTTGAACTGAAATAGCGCTCTTTTTCTCTAAAGGAAGATGCGTCGCACTCAGCGCTCCCTAAATATTTTCAATAGCTTTAGGCTATACGTAAAATGGTTTTTAAAATATGAGCGAATCGTTGCATTTGATCGTCATTTTAAATAAACACTTATTTTTCATAAAAAGATGAAAATAAGAAAATAATTTGGTCTGATTTATAAAAGAGATTGAAAATAAGACTTGTGTAACACATTCTTTGTTAGTTATGTTGAAATGTTGTAAATGATAGAGAGTGTTAGTGTTAGGTAATGTTGATGTAAAACTGGTAAGTAATGAATATGATAGCATACCTTACATCCTTCACAAGTGAAAGCGCCAAAATGATATCCTGCTGCAGGTTCGCCACACACTTTGCATAGTTGATTCATCTGTAAAAATGAGAGCAGAAATGTTAAGAAATCCACCCAACTATTTATTAGTGGCCTTATATTTAAGGTGGTCATAAAGGATAATTATTGTTTCTGTTAGCATTAGCCCACTTTCATTCATTTTTATCTTAATTTTAAAGATGAAAGTATAAGTGGTGGCATCACATGCACTATATATTATAAGTTACACTCGAATAACACTTATAAATTACAGCACAAACCTAGACTTGATTTAGTGTTCTATTAATACAATTAACTTTTAATGAACACTTTAAACTGTTTTACATTATTTTGACTGATGTTTATCAAAAATTGATGATAACTCACATGAGTATTAATAGTAATACTTATAAACTGCACCCAATTTGACAGGAAAAGCGTCCAATTTATTAAAAAATTAGTTTCGCTACATATATTTCAAAATAAAAACAAGTTAATACCTGACAGGCATAAACTTGAAAATTATACTAATTTAAAAGATGACGTTTTGATACCTTTTCACTTGAGCAGTGCATATATTACAGAAGTTGTTGTAATGCACATCTTCTTTGAAATCAATGATATATTTAATTGATTGGTGTGAGTATGAAGTTGTGGCGCAACCCACACAAATGTATGTTAAACGGAAATAGAAGTATATATAAGTTACTATTGAATAAAAGTTTTAACTTATATGAAGAGCAAAGATGTACATAACTGAGCAGTGAGGCAATTGTGAAGCAATCAGTTTTTTGTTATGTTCTTGTATTCCAAGGATAACAGCGTCGTGACCGAAGAGTAGGTGGACCAACACTCTCTCCTCACTACTATTATATACCAATACGTCCACTGATGGCCATCATTGCCATCATTACAACAGTCTAATAATCAATTTTCTATATTGATAGCTGACTTATTATACTTATTATAAATTCACTTTTCAAGGCAAACAATAATTTCACTTAAAGGTATCAAAACAACAAGAAAAAGGAAACTAAATTATTCGAACAATATTTGTCATGAGGAAAATCTTTATCACAAGTTTTTTTTATTGTTGATGTAATACATTAAAGACTCTGTATATGATTGAAGAGACATGAATTGATCACACCATTACAGCACTGACAGTGAGATTTGATTTTCCCAAATTGTTGCACCATTTCTTTTTTCAAGAGAAACTATAGTCTCATTTGAAGTCTCATTTTATGCATTATATGAGTGGAGCAATAATATGAGGAAAGCTATGAAAGCTCATACATTTCAAGGTCCCGCTCAACAGAATCTAAACTCTTAAACTTAAACTGATTGAAAGAAAGAGTGAAGTTGTAGTGTATGTGTATTTCGATGAAGTAGAATCCGAGTTAGGTTCGGACCATTGCCGTTGATGTACTGGCATGAGTGGGAGCCCTTCCGTTTACTATATTCTCACACAAGAAGAAAATCAAAGCCTGAAGGCTTTGAATGAAATGATAGGAGAAGCAGAAGAACCCGCCCATAATCAAGTGACGAGATTTGAGTACACCTGATGAATGCTCTACTACTCAGTCTTTTAGCTCCTTTTTCTACAAGGACTCCTTCCTCTACACACGCTTCCCAACAATTGTATTGCAGTATTGCAGAGCTCGAGCATTACAATGAGAAACAGTAACACAGGCGGGTTTGTACAAAAGGGGATAACTTAAGACTTAGTTGCGATTGTCTTCCCTAAAATGTTCAAAAAGAAAAGGAAAATCGAAATGAAGAGTCCTTCAAGGCTTAGGCCTAATTACGGAAAAGCGTTTTTGTGTTGATTGTCATTGACAGAAACGAGCTATAAATGCATGCAAAACCAGACCGAATACCAGATATTCATATGTATTCTCCTTCAAGCTATTAGTAGAATACTTTTGCTTTTATCACAAAAACACCGCTCAGTTGCTAAAACTTTTATTATGCATAATGTATTGATTGAAAAAATGCATCATTTATTAGTGCAATAAAAAAGATCTTGTGTTAACTCAACAACAGAAAAGCAACAATACTTCTGTATATGACTTTAGTTTATGAAAGGAAGAGGAGATAATTATTTTAGTTTAAATACATTCATAAGCATAAAATCCAGTTTTCTATTTAGCCAACCATTAAGTTAATATTCAATAACGTTATGGCGTGAATCATATTTTTTATAATGACTTTATATCTAATACAAGTGCTGGCATTTTCTCTAAGGACTTGTTCGAGATATAAACAGTACAGAGTATATAAATATTATATGATTGACAATATGGAAAAGGGAATTATCGCTCAACTCAAAGAAACGAGAGAAACGCATGAAAAGCTTCTAACTCGCTATTAGTTAGCATTGAAATCAATATTTTCATTTCAAAATATTAAATAGTTTGTCCATTAAAACAGACTCTAATTTTTTGTCTACACATGAATGATGGATCAATTTGATGGATTTGATTAAAACCTTAAAAAGAGGTTAACTCGAGATAATTGCCTTTTGCATATTGCCGATCATATGAGAGTAGTCTTCTGCGAATGCTATGAAAGCATTCAAGTATTTAATCTAATTGGCTATAAGGGTATAGCTATGAGAGACTCTGAGGATGTAGAGAAAGAATGATTCTTTGGCCTTGAATTTAAGATTCTTCTTAAGACTCGTGAGCGATATATACAAGCAATACATGCAATATTAGTAAAAGCAATACTTGGAAGAGCAAACTTGCAGTTAACAACTTTCTTATTTTATTAATAAACCCAAACCAATAAAGAAAGAATAAAGAAAGCTTTCAAGTTTGAAAAGTTACAGAACAAATCGTGCGAGAATTTCAAATAACTTTTTGCTTTTAATTTATTTATTCGATAAATTGTTTTATCCTTAAAAGAAAAAATAGGAAATTATCGGGAACTTCGTTGTAGATTAATGTTGAAAATGTTACTTATAATTTATTAGTGTTTTCATAACAAAGTGTTTTCACAATTATACTGAAAATCAATTATTGAAAACAGTTTTCTCTACCGTATAATAGGATCTAAATTTAGGTAAAAAGTAGTTCTTCAGCGAATCGCGGGTTTGGCCGAGAGTTAGAGCGTAAGTGAAGGTCATATTGTAATGACCACTACTGTCCTGTCCGAATACAACTGTCCATATTTAGAAATGTGCTAACCTTGAACCCTAACTATTTGTATATTTTTCTAACAATATAGACGATTGCGATAAACAAACAAATATTTATGCAGTCAATTTCAAGCTCATAGTTCAACAGTTAATCAATAATTTACTCTATAAGTACTGTATATCAAAATTTGGTTCAAACTAAATCTTAAGCTAAGTTAACATTATAACCAACCTTTCAAGACACGACACACCGAATCTGGTGTATTACTAAATATTGATTGACTGACAAACACATCGAGGTTATAATGGAAAAAATTTTGAATTCTTATAAGCAGATGTCAATCAATTAGAAAGTAACTGATTTAAGAGTTAGTATTTTGTGAAGAGTCACTCATTACACAAACACATCTGATTTATCATTCAATGTAAATTAGATGTGTTTTCAACTTGTTTACAGATCTCTTTTCTTGAATGTCATTTACAAGTGTCTCGAATTATTTCTATAATTTAATGCATTTATTCTGATAAGATTAGATTTAAATGTAAACTAATGACACATTTTGATTACCCTTTGTTTCTGACTCTTAAGAATCAATTGTTAACTTTGAATTCATGTAGTTTTATGAATACTCTTTAGGTTATAATCATGATATCTCATGAATTAAATTATGATGAGAATTGATCAGTAATGATATGTAATAAAATCATTTGATTCAATATCAGCTAAAATATACTGAAATGGGTATCAAACGAAAAGCAACGTTTTTGTTAGTTTACAATTTGAAACGAACCACAGGTAAAAATGATTCATCCTGTATAATCATTAATGGCAAAAGCAGGTGCATTCAGGAAAGCAATACTTTATAAACTAATTATTTCTACTTTGATTTTAGAAACTCGTGTTATGGCAGATGATAACCAAATAATAATACAATTATTGGTTTACCGCTGCTTTACTTAAATTAGTTCAACCGATTTTTTAATATAACGGCTAAATTCGTTAAATGGCAAAATTTTAATGGGCATCTTCTCAGGTAATAACAACTCAAGTTGTGTTAGATGAAGCGAACATGAGAATTAAAAGTTTCCCACGAATTCGGACTGCGAGGTTGAAAGTGCTGTTTAGCTCATTAAAACTTATATTTTTAAAGAATCTGAATGCCGGAAAGATGGCAATCCTATTAGTAAAGGACTCATCGATCCGTTAAATTTTAACAGAATTCTCAATTGTATCGAACGAACTGATAGATTACATCAGACAATAGAGAAAAATCGCCACAATTGAATTATATTAGATTTGGATCTATGATAGTAAGTTATTTACAGTTAGCTTACCTTGATTTCAATGAGACAATAAATGTAGTACAAGAAGTGACTTAACACTATCTCATGGCACAAACGAGTAACTATTAATGACAGGCACAAATCTTAGTCTTCACTTTATTAAGCAATGATAAACTCTTTTCTCCCATAAAATAGTTATGAAACTAATGCCACTCTTTTTTTGCTCCGTAACTCTACAAATAGCGATAGTGACACTGTAATAATAATTAACAGCCTTTCACTTGTAGAAAAACACTTAAACCTAATAATTATATCTCAATCACTTCTCGCAAAATTGTCTTTTCAGTCAAAACGAAAGTCAATTTTTACACGAAATGTAAAAAAGTATAACTTAATACATGCAGGAAAGCACACAACACATGATTAGAGTTAAAAAGCGAGCGCATCCCTGTTCTAAAAAACACTGTAAAGTAGATCTTTTCTCTTTCTCAACCTGTGTTTCTCTGTTTTTGCACACTAGAAGGCCGGTAAGAACTGAACACCTTTCTGGTGAAGCCGCATGAATCGGTGCTTCATATGAAGATCGAGGTCAGAAAAGGCAGTTTAGAGTCGCGGGGGAGAGGATATGAGATGCTTATGCATGAAGAGGAGGAGGGATCTACTAATAACGAAGAAGAGGTACCAGAGGAGGAAAAGCTAAACCACAACGGTTTCTTTTGCATGAAATCATGCAAAATGAATTCACCTGTACATACAGGTTGTCAATCCCATTATTTCGCATTACATGAACATGAGATACATATAAACCACAAAACATTATCCCGAGTAAAGAGACTCGCTTTCAACTAGCATTTCATTTTTGTCCGCATGACTGCTTGCTCACAGTGAAGGCTTCAAAGATCAATTTTACTGATAAGATTTAATTTAGTTTAAACATTATATTCATAGCTCAGGCAATAATAAGAAAATAGTGAAGAGATCAAATCTAAATAGTTTTTCTATTAACCTAGACCTACATCAGTCCCATAAAGACATTTATCAACTTAAATACTTTAATGAAAATAGTTTCTCGATTTTACTCGTCATTCTTTGTTATCAAATCCAACTTTAAATTATTTATTGTAAATTATTGGTCGAAGGAAACATTTATTATGAATAAACACTAATTAATAGAGATTGTGAAGACATTGTTAGTCTAACCTCGAATCACGCACTCATCACCATTTCCGTAGTTAACCGTTAGTTTTTAACTTCAATGATAATCAAATTAGTTTTTCAAGTTTGCGTGATTTGGATATTTAGACAACTTTAAGACTATAAGAAAAGTTTCAGCAAATAATAGCTCGAATTTTTTTATTATTGTAAATTTAAAATTTAACGTTTGTTGTAATACTTATATAGTAGAAAGTGAAGCAATCTATAAAGTAGTATAAAGTAGTATTAACTTTATTTCTAAGCTATAGTTTATTCTTTATATGTTGAAACAAATCATTTTTATGACAAAATAAGCTTAAATAATACTTGAAAAGTGCTTAACAAATGAGTTAGTTATACATAAATTATATTTAAAAAAGTTTATACTAATTAAATTGCAGGTAAAATTGACGCACATTTGTTGTTTGCGTTCTTATGTTATTCACACTTTGTTCGTTTTGTTATTCAATGAACTCCATTAGAATTGACATTTGCCTCAAACTAATTCCTTAAGAACCTGTACTAGTATTGATGATAAAATATTTGATTATATATTGGATTCTTGAGAGGAAGAGTATATAGTAATAGCTGAGTTTTTAACTGGTAAGAGCAATAGTCTTATAAGAGGCCACTATCCTTTTGGGATTGAATCTTGATTTGTTTTATTTTTGGTGAGCAGTTCTTGTTTGTATAATATATGAGACAATTGTCAATATTTCGTTATCCCATTCTTGTTCTGTCGCTTCCTTTAAGGTTTTGCCGCAAAAATAAAGTGAACTTTAATAAACGCCTGCTGTTTGCACTAAAAAAGGTGTGAGCTTTTATTATTTATATAAAGAGGGTTTCGGGATCAGAGCTTAAGACCTGCTGATGCTCTTTTCGGATGATGAAAGACTTCTTATAGGGTTGTGTAATATAGGGATCATTGAAACTCTGGCATCTCTTAACTGCTTGCCGGCGATCAAATAAACGCCCAAAACAAGATCTGTTGTTTTACTAAAGTTCTCGCGTACTTATACTATAATACAAAATTGCACTACAGGTGAACGCCTCTTCGACCTACCGCATTGTTATACTCAATTTACTGACTCTTTTAAATTGTTCATTTCATATATCTATAACACAACAAATGATCTAAATATTGGCATCAACTTGACGTGTGATTAGCATATATACTCACAACGTAGTACTCCATTACCATCATAGATATCATGCTAAACAACTTTCCTATAGTGATAGACTGTCATTAATAGTGGCGTGTGATGCCAATTACTTGCATGTTTCTATTTGTATTGCATCGTATTCACTGTCAGTTAACTAATAATTTACCTTTTCTTCTATAACAAACATCAAGTAATGCTAATATTGCACACAATGTACTCAAAATAGTTAATCATACAAATTGATGCTTCTGAAAAAATTACATTAGAATGTATAACAGGTATTTTTAATTTTCTACTCAATATGTGATTTTAAAATAAGAATAGCTTCAATTCTAAATTTTATGCTCTCAATCAAAAATCTCATTCCAATAAAGAACAAAAAGCAGAACAATTTTTTCATAGTGTGTTTTAGTTTCTACGCCAATGTAGCATGTCTTCAATGCAGTATAACACTAATATTTAAGCATATTATTCAGATACGTGTCATTGAATAAGGGCAGTGACAATTCTCTCTCTCTCTCTCTCCCTCCCTCTCTCTCTCTCTCTCTCCCCCTCTCTCTCTCTCTCTCTCTCTCCCTCACTCCCTCTCTCTCTCTCTCTCTCTCTCTCTCTCTCTCCCTCTCTTCTCCTTTTCGATCTCTCGCTCAGAATGTTTTCTTTGGGAAAAATATATAAGCTCTAAAACAAAGACCACTCGACTGTGTACACAGCGTGAGTCCCGATCTGAAGTGGTTGCTTCACGGCTGGAAATGTCTGACTATTGTTGGAAACGCCCTTCAAGAGAATACCTTTGATCGAAAGGTGACGAAGAACAAGAGATTGAGTCCATATCTTAGGCTTTGTTGAATTTCTGATTTTGAATGCAAAATAAGTATCGAATATATTTTACATTTGATATTCATTTATGCGTCACATGAAATTTCAAACCCAAATAAATTAGAACTCAATTATTTTCTATCAAATTATTGCGAAAAAATAAATTCCCACGATTGGGATAAAGATGTCTGCAATTTGATACCTCAATAACTTATTTCAATTAGCGTTATATCTTTTCAATTAAATAACTTCTCATTAAGAATGAATTAACGGAATAAATCACAGAATCCTATAATAGGATGCAAACTGACTGAGCTGTTAAAAGAAGAACTTCGCAAATAAGAATTGCTCCACACTTTTTC
>JAQFXV010000521.1:0-21108 GCA_034694065.1 Camisia spinifer
TAGACTCTTAGACTCTTATTTTTACCTCAAACCCATCCGAACCCCACAAATCCATATCCATCTCAACCTTTTCATACAAAACAGCAATATTTTTGGGTGACATAACTGTAAAATGAAATACAAAAAAATATTTGAAAGAAAATAAATGCAAACTTATTTGAGTTCTTAAAAAGAATATTTAGAGTTCAAAATGATTGTTGAAAGTAAATATTATTTCTAACTTGTAAGTGATGAACAAAAATTGATTTAACTTTTGCCATTGAAACAAAGCCTAATTTAAAGTTTTAATGAATTCATAAATGATTAATGATGTTGGGGAATAAAGTGAAAATCCTGGGATTATAAATATTTTTTGATGCTTTTCAAGTTTTTTTTCATTTTCTAATTGGTATTAATCATTAAGAACACAAAGTTATAATGCGTTTGAGTTGAGAGAAATTCATAAGATTTTATCACGAGAGCAAAAATACCTGATGAAGTAGAAAAGTATGTATAGTATTATTGATAATGAAAGTAGAATTTTTCTCAAAAAGCGAAACGTCATAATTTTGAAGCTCATGAGTTAGATATTAAATTTTGAGTCTCCTTCAAAAGCCAATTTGTATTCAAAGAACGGCGTTTATTATTACTCTTTCATATAATTGATAAAAGAGCCAACAGTTAGGCCCCAAATCTGACAAACTGAAGGGCGTCCTTGGCTTTAATGCTGATAACATAAAACATCACCATATATTCTGATTGCGGGCCAAAAAGTGGTGAATATAACTTACACATTAGTAAGAACTTATACACGACTCACACAGGACTCTAATTTTATACGTAGTTATATATCTCTTTTTTTAAATGAGAAAATCTCTTAGCATTCAATCAATTTTGGGATTTTCTTTTCTAAAAAAAAGAAGAAAAAACGAGCTTTTTTAATATCAAGTTCGGACCAGCAATCAATTTTTGAGCCTTTTCTCATAATTACATATTGTTTAACATTCAATACAACAATAAATGCATGAATTTGTTCATGATTTATAATGTTGTCTTTTTTTTAATTCAATTAACTTTATGGTATTGACGAAAAAATTTAATTCCTATTATGCAATATTTATTTTTCAATAACGATGAATTGATATTTTCATTTCGTAATTACTTATATAATTTGCTTCTTTTCATTGAATACTTCACTTCAATGGTTTAATAATTGTTTGGATATTTCCTACTATTTATAAAAGTGTTGATCAAAAAAAGAAAGAAAAAAAGAAGTTATGGTGAATACTATATAAAACTAAAGTTAATTTATGAGATAATTTGATTGAACATCGCTTTGAATAATAAATGGTAATCAAATAAAACATTAGATAAGGAATTCTTACAGGAATACAAGCAATAAAAATATTAGTTTTCATTTGCAAAAGTTTTTTTCCCATTCAATAGCTATCAATAATATTATGGAAAACGATTAGATTCATGGATTACGCAACTTATGGCATGAGTATTGGTCTAAAACTATTTTATGTAAAGGTAGAAGAAAATCAAGGGGTGGAAGGAATGAGTGAGACTTTCATTGAATTCTCTTAAGAAGGGCTTAAGTTTTACGTTTAGTATTGTATGAGTTGAATCTTTTTTGCTCGTGTATAAGACTCTCTCTCTCTCTCTGTCTTCTCTCAGCCTTTTAATATGAATACTCTGACGTCAATGTAATGTCTGAGAGGGAAAAATTAAGGGAGAGAGAGAGTATGTGTTTGAATGTGAAGTGCATTCTCGCACAGACTCAGCGACTCATTGAGGCTTTAGTGCGCACTCTGTGTGTATGTGAAACGGTTTGCGCTTTGCTTACGTTATTATAACTTTAGCTCATAGAGAGTTAAGCGTAAAAATAGAAGAAATTGTTTATATGCTATATTAGTGTTTAGAAATAGAGACCAATTTTCAGTGGAGACGACTGTATAATATTATGTTATATGACTGTAATGTTAACATACAGTATGTGTACATTATTTGTACACTTGTGTTGTGTTCAAATGCTTATTATAATCAACTATTTCTAAACTGTTATAAATAAAAATAAATCATTATTTGTTTCAAAATTACTTCTCAATTCTTCTTTTTATATTTATATCATTTTTTGCGTGCCTTCGACTTAATTGGGTTTCAAATTATATAATTATGTGCGATATTTCTGTGAAGACACAAATCACGTGAGTTTTAGTTACGTTTCAAATGTTTCCACTTTGAGTATTGTTTTATTACAATTTGAGATAAAATAATCTGAACTAATATAATAATTGATGCAATTTATAAGATATTCAATACTTGACTATTATTTCGTGGAAATAAACAGATAATTATCTAATGTTTTGTTCAAATTCTTATTTACTTTATTATTACGTCATTTATAGTTATTTTCATTTTACAAAGTATTTAATTTTTGCAATATTTTTGATTTAGTTTTTTGTTGAATAAATTCATAAATTTTTCAATTATTATGTAATAAATCAATTAAAATGATTTGAATTATAGATCAATTGATTGTCTATATTATAAATTGAGGTTTTTTCGAATTATTTAAAATATAAATATTTCGCAATTTTGAACATTTATGATGTTATTCAATGTCTTATTAGTCGTGAGTTTACAATATTTTCTCTTTATTTGCAATCAAGAAAAGAAGTTAATTATCTGTTTGTAGATTATTATTGAATTGAATGCATTATAATTTACATTATTTCTTAGCCATCGGTCTTATAATAACCCGGATTTGGATTGCATTCACTTTTTCTCATTTTAATATCCCTTAAGCGACAAATTATTATCACTACTGATATCATTATAACTCAAAACTTTATAAATTAATCCATAAATTATTTCTTTGATTCAAACCATTTCTTCTATTTTCTCTCAACTAATAATCTTTTTTTGAAATATCTATTAATCTAAATGTTTTCTTAATTTTTTTAAAATTCTTTATTTATAGAATCACTGAATTGAAGGCTCTTTTGGTTTGTGATCATTAATAATAATAATATTTTTGAACGATTTTAAACTTAATTATGAAGTGAAATAAAAATAATAATAATTTTAGTTTTTGTGAATTGAAAGTAAATTATATGAAATAATAAATAAGAAGAAAAATAATATTTTTGTTGAAACTGAGTTTCAATACTAGTCTAATATAACATATATTTGAACATTAAATTTATTATCATATAATCTATTATTACTAAAGAGATGATAATAAATAATTAATCAAAAGAAATAGCTTCAGATGTGCTCACATTTATTTTTTTGCCAAATTGTCTAATATTTTAGAGATAAGAAAAACTTTGTCTCTCATCAGTTTATTATAATATTGTTATTATATATAAATATAATTTTGTGGACCATTTCATCGCTAATATAAAGTGAGTTTTAAAGCTATTTATTTTTAGGTCATTAGAAAAAGTTTCAAGTATTTCAAGTATTAAACTATTGAATCATTTAAATTAATGGCAAATTTCTAGTATTGACTCAATCATAACATTAAATAATATTAAATTTCAAATTATTATTAAAGTTAAACAAATAAATGTGTAAACTTTGAAACTTTCTAATGATAACAACTGAAAAGTATTCTATCATTAGTTGTAATAATTAGTGAATTAATATTAAGTAATAATAATATATAATATACTTATTATTAAATGAATTATAGATTATAAATATATACTAAATTTGGTGCTCAATTCAATTCATTATTCAAAAGACGGGATATATTGAAAGAATGGAAGGAATTGATTTAGACTTTGACCCCAATATGGAGAGTCCATTTCGTGGCAGATCTAATACTTGGCCACTTCCGAGACCTGATGTCTCTGAATTTCCTGATGACAAATGTGATATCGATGGCAACGGAACGATTATCAATGGAATCGATCCATCAGTTATGCCAACGGCTCATGAATCGAGTCCTTTAGAGCAATCGTGTTCTGGACCTAAAAAGAATACATCACGACGTAATGCGTGGGGAAATATGTCTTACGCAGATTTAATCACTCAAGCTATCAATGGTTCACCTGAAAAGAGACTTACACTGTCACAAATATATGACTGGATGGTTCAAAATGTGCCCTATTTTAAGGATAAGGGAGACAGCAATTCATCTGCCGGTTGGAAAGTAAGTTTCATTTAACTTTTCATTAATTATATTAATTATTTATTCATTTATGCATCACTTAAATCACTTTTCTATATAATCGCGCTCTTCATAAACACTACAGATTATCAGATTTTTTTTATGAATTGTTAATTATTTAGATATAATTACATTTTTGATCTAATTAATTGTTGCTTTCATTGAATTACAGTTGAGATAAGAATCAAATTATCCATAAAAACGCGTTTTAATTGTGTGCATACATATCAATATTGGGTCTTAAATTGTATCCCAAAAAATGTAAATAATATTTTTAGGCAAAACTTGATCAGAAGAATGTGAGAATTGATTATTCGACTTATTATTTGCCGAAATATTTAAAGTATAATAAGTTGAATCTTTTCCGTAAGATTTAGTTCCTGAGCCGGTTTTATGTATTGAGAACATTGAGAAAGAGGATGTGCCCTAAAGCTAATTCACAATTATTGCTTAGCATTGATCTGTGTTTAGTCTATCTCTGAATAGTGGCGAAACTAATGCCAATTCGCTATTGTATGTGATGGAGAGATGAGTCTCTCCTAAACTGGAATTCTGCTCAGCCTTAGGAAGTGCTGCAGTATTTTAGTAGTAAAGTGAAAAAGACGGGCATCAGTGAAGTGAACATGAAGAAGACTCATTGGCATCCCTTCTTGGGCTAATTTTAAAAGTTTAGACCCAGTCTAAGAGAGCTTTATTTGCCTCAGGCTTTAAGAGCCAAAAAGAAGGCGGCGGCTGCAGGTTGTAGTTGTAGTTGTAGTTATAGTTATGCTCTGTGTAGGCTCTGTTCGGCTCTAGAATGACCTGACACTCGATCGCTATACAGACGGACGCCTTGCCCTTGACAGACAAAACCCGTCGGACAACTATGCCCTTTACAATCATAACTATTCCGATCCCTTAACCCACCAAAAGTAAAAAGCTCTAAAAACTACTAAAAAGTAAGATTGAGTGCAGACAGAAAAAGGTGCGATTTTTCATTATATATTCACCCTTTAACCGCAAATTTCAAATGACTCGTGTCATTCAGGGTCATAAATGAGCCACAATTATCAACAGTAGTAAACGTTTGCAAATTTCTTCAATTTCAATCATTTACTTCATATAAGTATTTTATTATATAAATCAATCCCTTTTTATAAATTCAACTCATTTTTCACTCGACAAATCAGTTTTCAAATTGCGTAAGCATTTCAAGTGAAGGCTTTTCTATAAAATTCCTTAAATTTAAATCATTAAAGTATTAATCATTAACTTGAAATTGAGAATAAATCTAGAATTTAATCATTAAAAAAGTTTCTTCACTAAAACCTGTAGGACTTGAAAGTGGAGACGAAGCCATTTTTGACACCCTTTTATTGCTTTCTATTTCAACTCGATTTTTACTGCATTTTATAACTCTTTATTTAAAACTTTGAAACCTTTTCAGTTAATTTTTTAGAGAATTTAAACAATGATTTGTGAGACATGTAAATTGCAGTTGATTTTGAGAGTTTACAACTTTTTCTAAGTAAGAGTTTTGATCACTTTGAGGCTCAAAATAGAAATGATTATTTTGAAATATTCGCCATTAAATTGAAGGTGAAATAAATAGCAATTCACACGCTTTGCATAATTGAATTTTTTTAAGCGTAAGAAGTCATTGAATTTAAAAGTATATAATTTAAATCTCTTGTTCCTTTATTTCACGAATAAATCATTATAAAAGTATTAATTATCAAAAGGGAAAAAGTATTCAAAATCTATTCAATTGCTAATAATTACAATCATTTTAAATCTCATTCCACACGTGCGAACACTCGGGAAATACCGACTCTTTATAAAACGGTTAAAAATCAAATTTAATTGCCATTAGTTTCTAAATATAACCGATAATATTGTTAACTATTGATCAATCAGTCAGTATATTATGTTCAGTCAGAGTAAAGAAAATGTTCTCATTTCTAATTTTGAAATTAAGTTTTGCTGATATTTAACTCAATAAAACTTGGATTAATGCTAAGTCAGAAATATTTTTGGGTTAAAAATCTCAAAATTGAATACTTTTGAATGAGACGCAATGTATTGACTTATTCCTTATACGAGTCATTCTTTCCTTAGTTTCAATAGTAATAAAGCATTGGAGTTAATCTTCAGTATCGTTTAGCATAAAGATAAAAAGTTGAACTACACTTGTTATGCACTTTATGCTTATATTTCAAAGGTCTAGAATAGAGGTCTCAACTATTTCTACAGCTATTCATTGAATATTTTTCGAAATAAATATATATATATATATATATATATACAAAAAGTTATTCCTCATTCGTTAATTCAAAGATAATCAATAATTTTTTAGCGAATAAAATTCAATCAATAAAAACAATTAATTCTTTTCATATTCAGCTGTTGTTTGAATTGAAAAAATATTGAAGTGTTGGACTAATTATTGAATGAATAGATAATTAATATGAAAGTGAGGGATAATTCCTTGAAATGCAGTAAATTCTAAGAAATGTATATATCCTGTGATCTGTTTGGAGTAATTATTTAGTTTGAATGAAATGATGACAAATAATATGAAAACCGCATATTTGATGATGAATGGCATTGAGAGGACTACGTCTACGACCACTTCATAACCTTTAAGCCCATTCTATGCTATCATATTTTTATTATATTTTATTATACTTACACTCTATTATATTCAATGATAACTCAGTTAAACTTTACTCTCTATTTCCGATAAACTCAGTTATTATGAAACGCTTATTAATCATAATTAGAGTTATAGTCAGTCTTTCGATTCTTTATCATTTTGGTAACAAATAAAATGAATAATAATATAATTAATATACAGGTATTTTAAACGGCAATTTTGAATTCATATTTTTCAAAAATAATAACAAATTATTAATAACTTGATTAAAATAAAAATTGAAGTTTCTTTTGAACTTATTATCTGAAGATTTAATCAAATAAAACAAATATATACTTAAGTCAATCTCTGAATTGTTTCTGCTTTTATTACTTATACAGTTAGAGTACGAGTAAAAGAGATTAGTTGGGTTTTCAACTTTTACTGCATGATTATGAGCTGATATGTATCATATAAATTATGTCTGCGATCCCTTATATCGTCTACTTTTAAGAACTGAACAAAAATAATACCAAAGTAACTTTCAATAGACAGACTCTTGAAAATGAGCGCTCCTTCTGTTGCCAAAAATAAAATAGTCGCTCACTCGTTAAAACATTAAAAACAGAACTCCACTTATTCTTTAATAACGTTAGAACTAAAGGTCAGAGCGTAACAAAATGGCTTATTTCTTATAATGAACTTGAAAGGTTACTCTTGTCCTCTACTTTAGATAAATCTCTATTTATATGGCTTCCAATATGTCATTTAACAGAAAGTAATTAAAGTAATACTTCCTTATGTGCTAACGCTTTTAATACATTCCAAATCTGTTTATAAATTTATTCAAACACATATACAATCATTTGGGAAAATAAATATTGAGTAAAAGTACTTCTTATAATTTCTTACATATCTCAACTCTAGTGTTTAACTGAATTTTTTATCTATTGGTTAACTATGAAAAAGCATTTAGCTTTCAATCCATTAACACATGTATTGGTCGTCATTAACCCCATTTCGATTGATGTCTATAGAGGTTTGCGTTGTTACCAAAGCAACCAATTTGATAGCATTGAGAATGATTCCAATAAAGTGCAGCTAAATATTAATTATATAAACATATTATGAAAGTATTTTATTGATAAGTACTGCTTCATTACTATGTCCTCTACAGTACAGTACTCTATACTAATGCTATTATAATATAATCTCACTTTTAGTTATCGAAAGTGAAATTTAAATCATCAAAACAGATGTCTCTCAAAAGTTTAGAGGATCTTCTCTTTTGTTCATGAAAGACATGATTTATTCTTTAGAGTGGACTCAAGCAAATGTTCTCTTTATTCATATTCACCCTTTGATTGCACCCTTCATTCGATGCATACTTTAGAGAAAGTGTCAATGCATTCGACACAACACATACCGCCTATAAATCACTTGATTTACTCAATTTCATAAAGATTCTCAATTATCTCAGACTTTCAAAACGTGTTCAAAGAGTTTTATGTTACAAAATGTTGGTTTTCTCTCATAAATTATTTTCTTCAATTTCAAGGATAAACTTTCTTTTACTCGATTTACACATAAATTATAGTGAAATGTGTGACACACTTATACCAAACGAGTTGTGTCAAAATGAAGGAATTGCCACAAAATTCTATTTGAATATTAGTTAAACTAAATATAAAGAAGTAGTTGTGCTGTATTTCAAATTTAGATTTATCATTATCTGACACTCAGTTTCATTTTTAGTTATCTAATAAATGTGTAAATTATATTTGCAATGATTTAGCTGTCATTCTATAATAGCATTCAATAGAATCTATTTATTAGTATTAATACTAGTATTAGATATAAAATCAGATCCTATTCAACCCATAAGCAAACTTGAAATGAGGCAAATATTGTTAGTCATATGATAGGCAAAGCTCTGAATTTAATATCAGTCCACTTGAGTTTGATGTACTTGACTATTATGGAGAGAAAGAGAGACAAACCAATAGCAGTCTCTAATAATTGAATGTAACTGTAATATTATGATTACACGTGTAGTTATAATATTGTTATCAGAATAATGACCTAAAATTTTTAGATAAAACTTATTTCATTTCTGGTAAATGTTAGATCGAAAAGAAAATATTTATTCAGAAAAACTGATTCACAGTTTGCTACACTTTTTTATTCTGATTAAATAATTATCATTTTTCTATATGACTAACTTTCAACTGTATTCCATTCCTTTGAGAGCTTATTTACCTTTATATTAGAAATAATGAGATTTACCGAAAATGGGTCTTTCAATTGTGAGATCAATTATATGAATTGCTTGCATACAAGACTCATACCGTGATTCCTTTTTTCAACTAATCTTAATCTCAAACTCGAAACTATTATTTTTCTGCACCACTTCTCTCACTCACACCCATACAGAGGGTAAATGTGTAAAAGTAAGGTTGTGTTCACTAACAAAGCAGTACTTCTTTGCCACGTGAAAAGCATGTTTGCCCATAAATCTCTTATATATATATTTTTTCCCTACACTTCTTTTTAGTAGAGATAATCAAAGCCAAAGTTGAGACTTCGATCCAAGTATGTAAGGATAGAGAGCTTTAGGAGAGAAACAGAATCACAACCAGAGAGACTGACGAAGTGAATGAAAATTAAGAGAAGAATAGAAATGTCTTTCTCTCTCTCACACCACTCTTCAGAAACGTTATGCCATTTTGTGTTGTATAGCATTTTCTGCTTTACTCGTATAAATCATTAATGAAACAGAGCGTTCGCTCCACAACATTAACTGTCTCTCTCTTATGAGAAATAAAAGGGGAGGAATGGGAAAGTCCTCAAAAAGTGCCAGACGGGCAATGAAATCCACCGATATTATAGTTTATACAGTATTATGTAGTATAATATATAAGTTGCAATATATTATATAATATAGCAATACTGCACAAATATTAATATCAGGTTTTAACATCACCTAACCTAACATTTCTTACAGATATTTCAAAACTCATTCTATCATATTATATGCTCTCATGTCCACAATTTATGTAACTTAATAGCACTAACGAATACGAATAACTTATTATCAGTTTGTTTTATTCTTAGTCACATCCACTTTAGACTGAGCTTCACTTTCATTCATATATTCGCTGATTCATCAGAACTAAGATTCCATTTAGAATAACGAATAAATTCTATTTGAAGTTTACTCTTAGAGCCCACTTATTAATCAATAGCATTTATGACTTACATCACATTCAATTCATACGTTTAACTTATTGCTAACTTTGTCACTATTTATACATTATTTCATATAACATACTATACTTTTATTCAATTAATCATATATTGTATCAAATTTACGGAAATTAATCTCTTATTCCAATAGTATTTAACCTTTTTATAAAAATGTCCTTTTATTCAACATTGATTTATACAAAGATTATGTAATGCAAATTTTCAATGTCTTTTTCAAATTCATTTTTTCCTTAATTCAAAAATAGACAAATTAGTCAATAATTAGTGTAATCAATAAAAGTAATTTCATTTTTATAATTTCTTAGCTTTAGTTGAATGCATTTTTTGCAACATTAGAATCTGCAGCTATTTTTTGACACTTTCGTGTACATGACTTCATAAATAATTGCAATTCAGACAAATTATATATTATTAAGTTTTATTTGAAGTTCATTTAAATGTGTGATCAATACATGTACTTCTTTTCTAAATTATTTCCTTATTTCATAATTTATAGCTTCAATGATAAACCACTTTTACAATCATTGGGATATTTCCCTTCATTGCTCGTAAAAATATTTACAATATTATAGTCAAAATTGACTCATTTTTTAAATAATAGAAAGTATTTTAATTGAACTGAGCTATAGAAGGTATTATCTCTTATTTATTTATTACTTATTCATAGCTTTTTTAAACATACTCAACAATTGACCATTTTATTTACCGAATCCTTTCATTAATCTAACGAAATACTAATTGATTTATTGCTTAATAATAGTAGAGAATAATCTCCTTTTCCTGTTCCAGACATTGATTTGGAGGCGTCTATTCTATGAGACAGTATTATTGATCGACAATTTACTGCTCGTCAACTCAGTTCTCGCACCTTATTATTTAAAGTTCAAAACACCAAACAATTATTCCAAATTTTTAAATATTTCAAATTATCCTATATATTAATCGACCTCAATTTTTGTGTTTCAGTTTAGTTAAACTTCATTTTCACCAAATTTAATTGTTTTATCTCTATTTTTATGTTCTCTTAAATGATTTTTTATGCATTTTAATGAGTATTTTGAAAAATTTATTTTTATAAGTTTTATCGTTTAAGAATCATTTTCATATCTATCTTCAATATTGAGAAATACACTTCCTTTAGATTTAACTTTGAAAAAGATGTGCAATACACTGAACAGACGTGAAAATTGCGAAACAAGTTGTTATTCGTTTAAACTTCAAACTATTAGAAATAATTCCTCTTTCACAACTCTTTCACAATAATTTGATCTGATTGATTAATGATGCACATGCTTGAACATATTGGTGCTCGAGCACGAGCAGGTGCTCGGCACCCCTGAGCACGAGCACTGAGCACCAATTTTCAGATATCCCAGCTCCAAAAATAGTATGATTTTTAAAAAATAAAATTTTTATGCAATTCAAGTGTGTTGTGCTCAAACTAATTTAAAATGATTTAACGCATGTATTTACTCACATTTTCTATGTACTGTCTTAAAGCGTTTCAACGCTTTATGATAGCATTCAAATAAAGATATTCGGTTTGAGCACAAACACACTTTAATTATGCAATATGTAATCATTCGCATCTTTTTATATTGATGTTTAATTTAAAAGCTAATATCAGTTATCGTTCAATAATTAGATGTATTTTTGAATATTTATTGCTCAATTAACTTGAAATTTTGTATTATGAAAACTGAGACAAAATCCTTAGCTAAGGTGCTCACCCCCTCGAGCAGCGAGTATGCGCATCATTACTGATAATCAAGTGTTTTTGTTTTTAAAAAATTCGTTTCAAATCATAATTACAACATATCCTCTAATTTTAATCAAGTGTTGAATTATAAACTCAATTACATTAAAGCTATGTTTCAAATACCTTTATTATTATGAATGATATTTTCAAAAGAATTTATTTATATTTCTGTGCAATAATAGTTGGCAACTATTGTATGGAAGAATTGATAATTGATAGTCAGATTGCGACACTTTAATGCATTACAATCTTTTTTCTTTAATATCTCGAATAGCAATTCATTCTCGTTTTTGTTTGAAATAGTTTTTGCCGTTTTGTATCGACAATTAAATAAATGTAGACTTTTATACTTTCATTTAAATCTAATAACAATACTTAATATAGCATTAAATGATGATCTATTATGTGAGCGCTGTTATGAAATATGCCACATATAGACCACATACACATTATATACACCATACTTACTGCAAAACTCTTATAACATAAGTTAGACACATATACAGGTACTCTCTCTTTGACTGGTCGTCCTTTTTGTCTCTTTTATTTTGAGGGACATATTGTGAGATAAGCACTTTTTTGAGTATTGTATAACCACCTGTGTCTTTAACAGTTGCCATCAATACCTTTTATATTACAATAAAGACAGTTATACTCATATCTCGGGGTTTGACTCAACTTTGCATTTGCAAACAGTGTCATAACAGCACACTTTATTAGTGCCATTTTATAGGCAATTATTTTCTACTCTACAGTAGACTACTTTGTTTAAACTTAATTTTCAATATTGAACGTCCCTCTGGTAATGGTGTTCCTCATGCAGGTGTAGGTGTAGTTCTCATCTATTATGTATTCTATTCCTATTACTCATACATTTTTTTATCTACCCGTATATGTTATAGTATTTCTTTTGCAACACAAGAATTGATACTAATGTTCGACATGACCTTAACTCAAACATATTTTGTAATATTCTCTTTTATTTACATAATATACTATATTTAGTTTTCGCATAATCACATTCACCGATTTTATGCATATATTAAACGCCGGATAATAATAGAATGTTTATATTTTAACACAACTTCTGATCATTTTTAATTATTTCAAAGATTCAATTATGATATTCAAAGATTATTTGTTGCAATTTTTAGCTCACTCACAATCAATGATCTCTAATATTTAAATGTCTAAAATATTTTTTTTCTCACTTTGAAATACAATAATTCTAAACTATAGATATAAGAGATTTGATGCTGTAATTTAATGATTGAATTTTCCTCAATGTGTCATTTTTTATGCTATAAATGTTGCGTAAATCTAAATAAAAGTATTGGATTCTATGGTGTGATGAGTAATGCAGTGGAATATTACTGGAGACTTATTTAAAATTATAGTTATTAGTATTTGTAGTGTATGTGTATGTATATAACTGAATGTTACTTTAGAAATGATTTTGCATTAGATGGTCTCCCATTTCCTTTAAAGGCGATGCTCTCTTCATTTCCTCTCTAGTCTCGTCTCTCACTCTCACGAATACAATGTCATACATATTATGCACTCACAAAATGTATTTAGCAATCTCTGCAAAACTAACACCAATCAATCCATACAATCATTGCAAGTATGGATAGATTTTACCCAAATGTGGTTTAAAGTATGAAACGAAACCTCTTTTAGCTCGAAGGTCAAGGATTTTTGTGCGGAGTGGCATTTGAAGAGTACCGAAGTTGAGGGTTGACGGAGAATAGGGGTCGTTGCATTGCATTGCATTTATGCTTAACTTTAAATAAAGTATTACTGCTTTTTGCCAATAACTGTGAAACGAAAAAAAAGTACTGCCAGATAGTGAGAGAGGAGTAATTTTTTTCCTATGCATTTACAGTATAGTATATTCCTGTATATGATGTCGATATGCATTGATCATTACAATAGGCAGGAAAGGGATCGATTGAAGATTATGATGCAGTTGTACTCATTCTATACTCAGTCTCTACTTTCAGTTTACCTCTACTCTCAACTTTTGGTCCTCTTTTTGAATCAGTATAAGTATCCGGTCAGTCATTTGAGGCATTTTTATTTTACGAAAGTATTGAGAAAGAGAGAGAAAGAGAATGAAGAGAATATTTGAAAGATCGTAAGATTGCGATATTGTGATTGTGATAGTGGGAAAGGTTCACTTCACTTCACTCCATGTCTAAAATGAGATTATCAGTATTGCTTTGATGGCCTTCCAGAATGTCGTTCAACTTTGATCCCTGCCTTCTTTGCCTTTAACTCCTTATAAGTTTAACTTAAACAGTATATATTGCTTTTGCACAAGTGTCGGCTTTCAAAGAATTGACTCTTAGTCTAATCTCGATTCTCGTTTATGTACATTCATAAACCAATTTCATTCTAATCCTTTTGTCAATTTATAACCTGTAAATTCAATTTTCAAGTTTTTCCCATTTTTCTCACTATTCAACTTCATTAAAGTGTATTCATTAATGACTATTATTTTCAATTTAAGAATTTATTCGTCAATAATACAGGTTTAGAATTACTCAAATTATTTATCTTTCAACCTAAATATTTTCACATTGATTTATGACTTGGACCTAATTTTTAAACAGTTTTCACTCCTTAAAAAGTTGCTCTCAAACTATTGAATTTTGAAAGAAGAGATGCGATTAAAGATTATAATATACTGATAAATGCATTTTCAAAGATTGAGTTTTAAAAAATTGATAGCTTTCACAATATAAATAGAGTACAGGTGAGAGAGATAGAGAGGCACTTAAACATATTCCATGTTTCATGATATCCATGATATCTTGTTTGCCTGTCTATGGGGAGAAAGAATTCACGTTTCATGCCTTATGATATTTACTTACGAAGTTTTGGGCACCGCCAATATTTTCGATTATTCTGACGATGCTTTTATTGAAGCTGCCATTCATCTCACGATTCAAGTGAGAGACTATAAGAGTCTACTAATGCTAGTCATCTTTTGACTAAAACTATATTTTACATGTATGTAGTTTATAGTCTATGTACACTTCGCTTAGATTAAAGATTACCGTAAGGGATATCGTCAACACTACCCGAACAATTCGATCAGTTTCGAGAAATTGATTTATTGTCAAATGGAATTATTGACCGTTCGGTCATTCCATTAGTTCACTTATTTCATGAAATATCTATAGCCAGGCGTTTGCTATCCATCGCTATTTTGCTTTAGTCTTTCATTTTCTCTCTCTCTCCCCAATCCTTTTTCTGTCTGCACTTTTAATGATATTGTTGCGTGAATTGTGTCCATATCGTCATTTCATTTGAGCTAAATTCAGAATAGGATATACTTTTGGGGTTCGTTCTCCTCTTATGTAATTATTACTGAATGCTCAGTATTGTTATAATAACATGAACTTCTTTTTGTTGCTCACCATTTACTCAAATATAAAAATAATCAATAAGCCAACCAATAGTTCGGACTTTATTTGCAGATAATATTTTATGTTCTGTCAAAAAAGACAAAAATCCTATCACTCTATCTTTTTTAATATAAACATCGCATTTTTGAACAAATAATTCTTTGTTTAGCGTTTGATTAAATATTAAACACTTTTTCATTGAAAGTATAAATAATGTTTATATTATTAATTAATTAATTAATATTGAAATTCATTTATGCGTTTAAACATTTAAAATGGCTGTTTTTCTTTTTAAAAAAGAAATCATTTAACAGAAAAATTTGATAACTAATTGGTAGAAACTCATTATTTTTCTATTTATTATAAAATTATTATCAAAATTTTATTTCGGTTTCCGTCACTGTTTCCTAATTATGAATTTCATTCTTTTTTATCTTCAGACAGAATATAAATCTTGAGAATATTGAATGAATACCTGTTTGAGAGCACAATATATCGAACAATTACTTAGAAGTCTATTTGAAGCTTTGTATTCGTTAATGTTATAGCAATTTTTATCAGCCAAGAAATTGCTTTACATTTAATGATGAAATGCTTTTAAAATTCTCAATAAGTCTTCAGTAATTCTTATGTATGAGTAGTGAAAATGAAGCACATTTTGAAAGTGAGTACTCTATAGGGAGTCAGAGGCCTACACATCCTGATTAATGGTTAGCCCCCTTTCTAACAAATGCATTTTTGGACATTTGAGAGATGGGGTCATTCTTATGTGCAATGATGAACGACTCTCTCTTTTAGTCTCACCCGCACTCAAATTTGCGATTACACTAAATCTCATTACTAGTCCTCTAAATTACTTGCAATACATGATATATTTTATATAAATTGCAATCAAATGACACTATCTTTCTTCAGCTATTTATGTTGAGTGCTTTCATCCTATGTTCATGTTATTTGTTTAGACAAATCATAAAACATTTTTTGCTGCTCTCTATTATCTTTTGAAATATATTTCTCTTATAAATAATGATATATTGGTTGAGATTTTGGAAGTACAGTATTTAGTATTACTCATAATATTGCTATGTTTTCAATAAAATTACTACAAATTGAATTTAATCTTTTTAATGTTCTTTCTGCTGAAGTCAGTTCATTGTGTCCTCTATTCTGAATCGACCTTTTAATAGAATACAAGCGTATCGTATGATATGTTGACTCAATTTTTTTCTATCAGTCACTGCAATAGCTCAACGACTACTAGATTGAGGGCTTTTATCTCAAATTATTTTTGGACGATTAAACTTAGTTTTGTGGCTGTAAATCATTTATGTCCATAAAATACCAAATGCTTTCATCAGATTCTAATTTTAGTGTTTGAGGAGAGCGTTGAAAATTTGTGCCTAAAATGTCAGAGTCTTTACTGCTATGATATATAGAAATAGTATTCAAATATGACAACTAATATATGAAATGAAAATATTGGATTCGACTATATTTATTTACTAATTAAATTTAGAATTCGATTCGACATAATTTGTCACTTCATAATCGATTTATGAGAGTACAAAATGAAGGAACTGGTAAGAGTTCGTGGTGGATGATTAATCCAGACGCTAAACCAGGAAAAGCAGCCCGAAGACGAGCCACTAGTATGGAAACCTCTAAATATGAAAAGAAAAGGGGAAGAGTTAAGAAAAAGGTGGAACAACTCAAGAATGGCCTCAATATAGATCAAACAACTCCAAGTCCAAGTTCATCTGTCTCTGAAGGTCTTGATATGTTTCCTGAATCACCACTACATCATGGTTTTCAACTCAGTCCAGAGTTTAGACCTCGTGCTTCATCGAACGCTAGTTCTTGTGGCAGACTTTCACCGATTCCTGCAGTTGAGAATGACATGCATGACAGTCAAGTGAGTCTATACTCCAGTTCTAATATTTTGTCACTCTATCTGTTATTATATAAAAAGTATTAAAATTTTAAACTATTATGAATGAAAAGGTGCCACCGCTTTCACCACTCGCCGGTTGGAATGCAGATATCGGTCGTCTCTATTCATCAAATGTGAATGAAGTGGATCAATACAGTACAGAACAGTTGGTAGAAATGGCGAATACTATGAAACTCGGAGGCAATAACGCTTTTCTAGGCGTTAATAAGTCGAGTCCGACGGATCAGCTCTCGCCGGCGGCATCACATGTCTCGTTGAATAACAGCTACAATATAAGCAGCTTTGCATCGCTGTCCGGCTATAATAATAGCAATCGAAATGGTGTCGGTAGTGATCCATTCTATCAAACACAACCTCCCAGTGAGAGCGGGACCACAACCTTGACTGCACTCAATACAGTCAATGGATCGAGAAGTCCGTCCCGTCTATTAGCTGCTGATGTTCTCGGCACAAATGGATCATATAGTTTGACCAATTTGTCACCGGTATTGTCTCCGAGTCAGAGTATGGACACTTTAGCTCCTCTTACAGGCAATTCAACGCCAAATTATTCGCCTCAACATCAATGTCAAGCCCAGTCTAATACTGCCCATAATAGAGGTTTGTCTTTCTATTCATTGTCAATACAGTAGAGTATAAGTCATGTTTCAACTCATGTTTGTTATACTATAAGTCATATACTATTGCATTACTATCACTAATACAAGTAATAGATGTCGAGTTAGCACTATTTGTTCTCTTGTGTCTGTTGTAATGTTGAACTATTATAACTATTATATAAACTTACATCAAAAAGTCATTCCTCTAAACTTTTTTGTTGTGTCGCTTTTCATTCCAGTAGGAAATGGACTGCTCTTTATTATAGTCACAAATTCTATTCTATAAGATTGACTTTAAAAAGCATTCACTTTTGTTGTATATAATAGTATTAGTTATTACACTTGTGTTAGGAATCGTAGCCTTTTTAGTATTAAAGTATTTAGTATTTAACTTATATTTTTAAAATATGTATTAATTCAGGAGCTTATTGTCATTCATCATCACTACTTGACAGCCACGCATTATTGCGATCACTAAATGCACAGAAAGCACTCGACTCATCGTCATTGGCGTTATCACCAGTCGTAACGACTTCATCATCGGTAACATCTCTCGGCACAACTGCATCTCAAGTGATGGGACACTTACTATCACTAAACAATCCATTGCCAAATGATTTGGACCTCAATTTTGATTCATTACAAGGCGGGCTCGAATGTGATGTCGATCAAGTGATACGCCATGAACTTAGTGTTGACGGAAGTCTTGACTTCAACTTCGATCCTCTCCATCACGGATCGAATGCCTCAAATACATCAGTATCGCACAGCTCTTCAATGACAACACCGTCCAGTCGTTCATGGGTTCACTGATTGCATTACTCATTTGGTCTAACAATTAAGTAAAAGTGCAACTATTAATAGATTCATCCCTTATATTCACATTTGTCTCCCTTATTATATGTCCTAACAATTCAATAGTGAGTTACAAATTGTAAAAATTAGGTAAGAATGGAGACAAATCTATTTTTTTGTTAAGTTTTATCTTTTTTAACGCAAATGTTTCCGGTTATTACATGTTTCATACCTTATATAATTACACTTTTTAAATAATTAATTACTGTGAAAAGAGCTGACTCTAATTTTATGGAATCCGGTGTTTTTAAATCAATAATTAGTTGAATTTTAGATTTTTTGTTTGGAGCAAAAGTGAGAGAAGTCATTATTGCAAATACAATGTTTGACATAATTAGAGAAAGCTATGAAGGAATTGAATAACAAAAATAATGGGTTCCAACAAAATTAGGCTCACAAATGCATTGATACTGATTTTATTTAAAATATTTCATTTTGGGTTCTCTGAAAATCTGTTGATTTAGAAGTTATGCATTCAATACATGCCCTAATATTTAAACGGAAAAGACCAACAATTTTCTACGCATTCAAAGATATGAATCGCGATAACTTTTGTTTTCAATGCGCTCAAAGAGACAAAGTCGAGATACTAGTAATGAATGAATTGTCAAAATTAGTGTTGTGTCGCTTTAAAACATAAATATAAGTTATGTATTTTTAACATCAATACTATCATACACTCTATTGATATGTTTTAATTAATTGTCACCTCTAAAGAATCCATAATAATTAATAATAATTCGCTGCTCTTATGCCTAATTCATAATATATAAACTTAAGTCTATTATCTTCACTATTCATTAAACTATATCTCATAAAATACTTCTTTTTCTAAATCATATAAAACTTTATTTCAATCATATATTTCTCTTTCATCATAACTCTATTGAATGTATTCTTTCCTTATTCTCTAATGTATGTGCAAATTTCGAATTGAGATCATTTGAATCTTTAGATTTTTTGTTTATCAAAACAAATATTATTACAACTCATGTATTGCTATAGTTTTTCTTAAATATGGCCAAAAAGCGAAACAACTTTGACATGAAATATTACGCCTCAAACTATTAGATCAGATTCAACCTCAAACTGATATATAAGTTTACATTAGTTGACTAGTATCTAGTTTTCTGCATCTAATATCAAATTATCACATTTATCAGTTTTATATCATTTTCATTTGTAAATATATATATCATATATTTTCTCTAAAACATCTCTTACACAAAAACTTAGAATAAGTCTTGCTTTCAATTTGAAATCATCTCAAACATATTTTTGAGGTCTTTAATAGATATTTCTCACTATTATCGAGTCTTTATTTCTTATAATGCCTTTCAAAATAGTTTAATATAATATCAATCAGAAACTCACCCACGAGTACCTAATATTAATGGGAAAATTAGTTTAATAAATAGTATCAAATTATATGTCTATCTATAGTATGAAGATTATTATTTTGTGAATTCAATTTTTTAGGTTTTACAAAAAAACAAAAATGCCATTTTGTTTTCATAAGCATTTTTTCATTAGTATAAGTCTCAAAAGCCTTTTTAGCTCTTTAGGAAAAACTAAACGAATTTATTTTGATTGTAAAAGTGATTCAAAAAAATACAGAAAACAATAGATTCAATGCTTTCGAGTTGAAGATTGAATATTTTTGATGAGAAAACATTGTATTGTGATTATAATTAATTAGTAAATGCTATTTGAGTGCAAATACTAGTATCGCTTTATATATTGTCCCATATTTTGAATAACTTCCTACACATAACTAATTGGATAGAAAACTTGTTCTGATAATCAACTGAAAGGTTGAACTGATATCTTGATAATAATGAAACTGTCATAAACTTAGGCGTTATATACTTTAAATTGAGTTGTGTTTGCATTCATTCACATTTGTTAATGTGTTTGCCATTCATTCAATTTGGACTTCAATTCTGTGTTACTGTCTTTTTCTTATTCTTTTTTCATTTCAAACTATTGACTTTTGAATTTGAAACTTATTAAACTGAGGAATAGTTTTTCTAAATCATAAAATTTGAATCTGCTTTTGCGCTAACACTTTCAAAGTCTGAATTTATTATTAATCGTAAAGTTAAGCTCAAACCCGGACTCATTCTATGAATTGTCAAATATTTGTTTTATGTCTTAAATAAACGAAATGCTTGTGAAATATGGAAATGCTTTTGTGTAGAAAACCAGAAAGTTTTGCAATATATTGAAACTTATAATTTTGTTATTCAATAGACACCTTATTGAATGAAACTATCATTAATGTGAGTCGATATCGATTCTGTCTGTTTTGTTAAAATATATAAATTATAATCAGAATACCTATAACTATGACGTTAGAAAGTGTTAGCCTTTGGCGCATAACCTTAGTTACAAACATTGTAATGTCGAATACAAATGAGTGGCAAAACTCTTAACAAACATTGTGAGGACAAAATCGAAATTCTTTTCAAACCTTACGGCTCAATAA
>JAQFXV010000522.1:0-21064 GCA_034694065.1 Camisia spinifer
AAGCATTTTATAATTTAATTTGCAAACTTAGTTATTATTACCTCAATTTTTTAAAACTTATTTATGTTCAGCTCAAGTTCAAGCTCAGCTCAGCTCAAGCTCAGGGTTTTTGAGCTGATGAAGAACACTATTACACATTACAAAAATTGAGAGACTTTTTGAGCACTAAAATTTAGTGCATTTTCTAATTTTAAACTAAATTAATACGAAAAGTCAGTCCCTTTTTATAGGTTTTCTATTTCTCATAACATATAAAATAAACTTCAAGAAGAATTACATTCTAATGAATTAATTTTTTGAAACACATGAAAAATGAGAAAGTTTTATACTCTAAGAATTATTTTTCACAAAAATAAAGTATAATTTATCAAAATATGTGCTTAAATGAAATGCAAACTTGATATCAGAATAAATTTCGAAAACGATTAATCATAATATTGAATACAAAATAAAATAGATAATTAACAAAAATCCCTTTTAACTTAATTCTAGAATCAATTTGTGCTCTCATTGGACTAAAAATGATCCCAAAATACATAACTGCACAACATTTATAAATGACATTTTTGTTTATAATCATTTATCTCTTAATTGTATTATTTAAAAATCACAATTACTATCCTTAAAGCTGTTTGAATTATACGTTATTCTCTTTATTTCTTATGATAGTTGAGTGTTTTGAGCCTTTTTTAAAACAGATCCCATTCTGAGCCCATTAAACGAAAGCCATGTTTGACTGTTTCTATTTCTTTACTGTCATACAAACGCATCATTAATGTTCTCTTTTAAACTTTTGTTGTTTATCATTAAGCCAGCGGTTCGTCAGCCATGAGAAGTGTCAAAAGCAAAACTGTCTTCTATTGAGTAAAAAATAAAGATTTAAATCTTGTTGTCAACAAATAATTGAATTAATAGAAGGTGACAAAGCAAAGACAAGTTACTACATCTATATGATTGATTAAGCTTAGAAGATGTCATTACCAAACACTAGACAACCAATTTTGCCCAATTCTACCCTTTTTCTCTCCATTCAATCCCACCTACTATTACTTCTTTACCACTATTTCCTATTTTACATCTTATCGATCTCGAGCCTAAGCTCTAAATTCCAGCTTTCAGTCACCAATCGATGAAACAATCCATTCCACACGTATTTGTTTCCGCCTTTAGCTCTTATATCTCACTCAGTTTATGCTCTAATTTAAAAAGACATGACTCTTATTTGTGACACTCGATTATAATTGAATTAATTGCAACTTTAATTCACTTTTTCAATCGAACCTTCACTTCAATTGATTATATAATTATATGGCATTTCAATCACTTTATTTTGTAGCCATTCTTTAATTCGTTTTAATTTTTAAAATCCTAAATAAATTATAAAATTTCATAAAATAATCCATATTTTTAACCAAAAGTTTTCTTCTCATTAGTCAGTTATTTCATTTATTCGTATTTTACTGAAATTGCATTCAAGTTTGTGACTGAGTTTTATTTATGTCTGAACTCTTTGTACTCATTTGTGTCTGAATTGTAGTGAAATTAATTGATTGAAAACTTGCTTTTATTTGTCTGCATTATTCATAAAGTTAATTAAACGTTGACTTGAATTTGATTAAGATAGTGAACTGGCTATCATTGCAGTCAAGAAATCTTTCGGGGATTTCAGCATTACATGCACTGCAAGGCTTTCATATAACTATTATTTCAAAATATAGACATTCCTCTCATGACATCTAAATTTTCATTTAACTTTATTGCGAAATTCTTGTGTTAAGCAATTATTTGATATTTTTATTCTCTCTTCAAGTTTAAGGCCTGCAAAAAGTTTGATATTTTGTTTGAGTACTTGTAGTGTAAATACTTTTTATAAAACAAATACTCTTTTTAATGTAAATAATGTTATACTAATATTATAATAGGGTAGAAATTATTGAGTTTTAAACTTAATATCTTGTCTCAAGTCTTCAAACAAACCGTTTTGACACCAAAAGTATGCAATATTTTTCAATAGTTACGCATTATTAGCAAAACATTCCATTGTGAAGAATGTCAATCAATTTCAGTGAACTTATTTCATCTGTTATTATATTCAAACATTTGATACTCATTTATTCCTACATTGAATCGATTGAACTGATAGTGAGAGAGATTTTGAAATAAATTTATGGTTTGATTGTTTTTTGCTCTCATAACTAAATTTAAATAAAAATGGTAGAGATGTGCCTGAGTTGACAATATTGGAAAGCGATACGAGATTTGATAGACATAACGTTTAGTGTTAAATAGCTGTCATTCGGATAGTTGTCTCAAATTGAAACTAGTATTCTATAGTAGTTTGAATGTGATCTCACATAACTTAAAGGGGAAACGTTTCACTATTTTCATTGAAGAGCTAAATATTATTGGAGCCAATTTTAGATAATGAGCACTTTAGCTCATTGAATAAATAAAAGACAAATTCAGACTAGAGAGTAGGTGTCATATACTAAATGTCAAAACTGTAGCTTCAAATTGTTCGGATTCAATCTGTGAGAAGTTGGAAATAAATTTATACTTCAGTGCAGTTTTGCTGTAGTTTTGCTGTAGTTTTGCTGTAGTTTTGCTGTAGTTTTGCTGTAGTTTTGCTGTAGTTTTGCTGTAGTTTTACTGTAGTTTTACTGTAGTTTTACTGTAGTTCAAGACCAGAATCTAATGGCGCGCAACGTATACTCATATGAAAACAAATCCTCTTTAGGAATGATTATATAATCAAAGCTATAAATTATACGATAAATATGTTTAACCAATTTGTGATTCAATTTATTTGTTTATGCATTTACTCATTAAAATTGATGTGATATGGGATGTGCAAAATTGATTTCTTGTATTCAAATTACATGATTAAAGCGCTTAATATGAATATTTTTAGACATAAACTATATTCATATAAGTTTCTGTTCATATAGTGCTTGATTTACAGTTGATTTTCTCTTTTACTCCACTATAATTTGTATGATATTTTCTATGTTTATTATAGAGCCCATTAAAGCCAAACTCAAATACCAATTCATTTTAAAACCTCACATAATTCATAAGTTATATTTTACTCATTAAATCAGAGTCAGACTCAGATAATCATTGAGTCGCTATTTATCTGCCATTCTTTTTCGTCAATCGTTAAGCAAAGCTGTTTCCTGTCATTCATTTTTGACACAATCATCCCAATGATGTTTCGACACTTTTTCAATACAACTTCGATTATCCTTTTGATCATTTATCGTGAATGTAAATCAACTTAAACTTAACCCAACACTCATTCCTCCTTCAATGCCCTCTAATTAGAAATAGTACTTTTATGTCGTTAATGCACTTACTTTTTGTTTTGCCCTCAATTCTATCACTTGACTTCTATAAGACAAACATTGTTCAAAATTTATTTCGAATATCTTTTCGGATCCATTTAATTCAAAATTTCTGTAATCATATTCAATATTGAGTTTCATAATAAGCTACTTAAAAAAAGTCTCATTTATTCAAATTGTATAAATACAAAGTTTGATTTGAAAATCAATTTGAAAACATTCAAAACAACCAAAAAGTTTATCATTAAAAATAATAAACCGCTTGAATTCTTCGAATAGGATTCAAATATAATTATTAAACTATTATATAAATTGTAAAAGCAATGAATTTTCATTTTCTTCTACGCATTCAAATGATAAACTCGTAATTCATAATAAATGTGATGTTTTGAAACGATTTTATTTTCCCAACAAAAAGTCAGAGCATTTTTATAGCCTAAACACTATTATATGAATCGAATGACTGAAATTTAGATCATATTTATCTGATATAACAGTAATAACTGTGTGAAGACATGATTTTAAATGATTCGCTGCTTTTATGGTGAATCGATTGCAATACATTTAAAATATGTGCTTATTATTGTTGCAATTGTTCATTGCGTTGATTGTGTTGCAAATGTTTTCTTGTCCGGAAAGATGTTTGCGAGATATGCATTATTGTATTGTTTGATATTATGACTGTTCGTCACTCACAAAAGATGTTTGGGTTCGCCATTTCCTAAGTGCTCACTCTTTTTGATGATCTGTGCGTTTAGTGAATGCCTCACTGAGAAAGTACACCATTTCCTTAGTCTTATTCTCACTAACGTTTAAAACAGGATCAAAACTCTTTTATACAAACTATGCTTTTTTGCCAGAATTATATTTCTATATTTCATCATCAAATACATTGAGAGTTTGCAGAAATGAATCAAAGCGTAAGACGAGAAATAGCTTTATATTTAATGTTTTCTAAAGTTTAAGAGAAAATTAGTTTTTAGGATTGGATGTAATTTCTTGAAAAATTCTCACATAATATTTGCTTCGCTCATACTTTTTAAGCGAAATAAATGTGTGTGAAATACAGTATAGTTTGCACTTAAGAAACAACTATTTTCGAATTGTTTAATGTATTATAAAGTTGAGAGCTATAAAAGATCATAAGAAGTCACGTGCAGTGAATCCAAGCTTTCTGTCTCTGAAAAGCATCCAAAATAACTGAAGTTATATAAAAGAGTGTTATTGAAGGATAATTTGTCTAAATTTGATTTAATTAATTTCTTTGAATATATGACTGGAAGACTTCCGCCCCATCACTACGTATACCACACGGCTAGCACTCCCTCCTATATATCAGCGCCAAGTCTTCTGTTACCGCCAACGGCCGCACTCTCGCCGACACATTTTTACGACTATCCGCCAACGCCTGCATACCCTCCACCCCCACCACCACCTTATGCCACAGCAAGTAATGGATTTGATGCCTACGCCTCTTTCCATCCGTCACCACATACTCATCAAACTGGACCCATAGGACCGGCAGCTGTTGCGGCCGCAGTGGCCGCAGCCGCGAGTGGTGCCAACGGTGCCAATGGTTCGGCTCATTCTGGAGCTCATCATCCGTTTACGGCATTTTCAACACTTTCAGGAAGTGGAGCATTGACTGCGGCCACTAATGGAACAGTTTCGACGACTGGAGCCAACTATTTGACTGCAAACGTGACGCCGACTACAGCGGTCTCATATATTTCTGATGCAAGAATGCAATAAATCAGTGCCTAAAACAATATTTATATATAAAAACTATGCGGCAATACTTGCAACTCAACAATTCACTCCATTTTTAACAACTCTAACTTATCATTAATTATTATTAATATTATTATTAATTTCAAGTTATTATAACTGCTGATTATCTTCTCATTTGCGGCGTTTCGAAGAATTACTTGTGGACTACATTTTTTGATGAAAGTAATGAAAACTATTATAAAAAGTCGCAATTCATTCATTATTCAATTAACTTATTATTATTATTAATTAAACTTAAACAATACTATATATACTATAAATATTATAAAAGATACTCATTATTATTATTATTATTATATGAAGTAATGCTTCCCAAACGCTTCCTTTGTATAGAATCTAAACCTTATTTAAGTTCATATCTCATCATCACTTTCATAATCATTATTAATATTGATGAGAATCATAAGAATAGTAAAGAAAAGGATACATATTATGCATAAATAGAAACTTTCACACATTTTTATGGAAGACAGCAATACTTTTGTCCATTATTTCATAAATTATTATTATTATTAACGTAAATGTCATTAAGTAATAAACTTATCTGTTTAGTCATATTCTAGTCTTAGAACTGATAATCGGCTCAAAAGAGTGGAATTTAAAAGTTTTTTATTAAAATTCAATCATAATTTTGTTCAAAATAATTTCGATTAAAAGTGAATTCCACGGAATTCCCGGATTAATAGAAGTCGATCATCAGTTCTAATAAATTCGTTCATTGGATGATATATTAAATAATAAATATATTTAATAATTGATTAAAACTTTGTATTTATAGTGCCTTAAATGGAATACCATTTATGATCTATATGTTGAGTGCCTTAAGTAAAGGCCATATTAAACATGTTCTCCATTTCATGCAAATTATAAATTATAGATAACTTATTAATAAATATAGAAATAGTCACTCAAAAACGCTTACAATTATTGACTTGAATTAAATGAGAAAAAGTTTAATAACTTTTATTCGTATCTAAATTTTTCTTTCAATTAAACTTTTTAAATATATGAAAAATTTCCGAAAAATCAAAGTTCGATAATTCGAGTTAATATCTATTGTGAGTGTAATTATGAGTCAATAATTACAAAGCGATATATTATAGAAAAATGAATGTAAACGCTAACTATGTATTGCATTAAGTATTCATTGTTATCGCATTCAAATTATTATTATTATTATTACTGCAGATATTATTATGTGAAAGTTGTTTAATTGTTCATTACATATGATTACCATTTTATGTTATTTTTTGCTCAAATATCAATGTTATAATAATTATTATTTATTAAATATTGATACCTAAGTTGCAAACAGTCATACAATTATACTGTAAAACACTGGCCATTATGTTAAGCCTTTATAATCTTTGTCAGATCTGTAGCTTACATAACATGTTTATAATAGTTTACAATACTTTTATTATTCTATATAATTGCTTACCCTTTAAACTATCGCTATTTCGAACAATTGCTTATATTCAAAATTCTGTGCTTTATAGTCTGCACTCATTTCAATATTAACCATATTTTATTGTAAAAATTATGTTAATTTCTTAGCAAACCTTAATTTACAATTAAATTCACCAATTATTTAGTCATTAGTATATTTGTATGAAACAAGTCATCAACGAATTAATTATTAATTTTTGAACTATAGCAATGATACAAAAAATTGATACTAATTGTATGCAATGATTAAAAAAGGAAATATTGAAAAGTTTATGTTTTCAATTAGTTCAATACAATATTTCATTAATTAATTAATGGATTGATTCGTAGTTTTTGTGCTATTTGTGAAACATTAGAGATTGTTTGGGTTATTGAGAAACTAAAAAGTATAAAGTTATACATTGGGTTCGAATTCATTTGATCGTTGAATGCAATCAGTCCTAAAAATCACTAATAATTAATTTCAAAGTATTTTTTGAACTTATAATCTGAAAATGAAATCAATTTTTTTTCCATCAGTTGTCGTTAATTCAAGAGTCAATAATCACTCATTACTCACTTTCTGAACATTCTTTGATTAAAAAAGGTTAAGCTTTGTCTAGAATAAAAGCTATGGTAAGTACTCTCTATCGAGTTGAGGTTTTTTTATTGTACTGAAATCATGGCTACGCCACTGTCCGAAATTTCACTATAATAAAGGTAAAATGAAGAATGAAAAAATATTACATATCGAAGCAATACCATAAATATCGAAGAAGTACTTCCGTTTGCATTCAAACATTTATATGAGGACAAACTCTTAACTTTTCTGATTTATAGCAAAATAAAATGTCAAAAAATGCAATTTTTTCAATTCAAACTCATTCAAACTATAAATCTCTGCAGACTCGAGAGATTTTTTTGAGAAAGTATTGAAAGCTTTAATGAACTGAACTTATGATTCATTTTTATGGTTTGAATCGAATCATGAGTTCAGTTCATTAAAGCTTTCAATACTATCTCAAAAAATTCTCTCGCAATAAGTCTTTTTTACTATCTTTTATCATAGCGATGGGGCTTAACTCAAGTTAAAATATGTTCAAAGCTTTTGAGCCAAATATTCAGAGTTCATATCATTTCTTCTTTATTCATAACTAATTCATAATTTCAAAATGAGTTCACAATACGTTCAAAAAATGATTGTCGAGTAATATTCACATAATTATAACAGTTCACAATTTGTAAATTTATTATCAGTTAAAACTCATCATTGGTTTGAAACATGTTAATAAAGTTAGTGAGAAGAGGAAAATAATTGATTTCATTTAAATCATATTCAAATTTAGAAAATATTTTATCGCCAATAAAATAGCATTTTTAATGATTAAACAAATAATATTTGATTATAGATTTGAAGAGAAAAACTACAATTTTTAATCCAAATCTTAAAATGTATTAAATAAATAATTATAAAGTTTATTATTTAATTAAATCTAAAGTAAGTATAAATGCTTAATATATAAGAGTAAACATTAAATAACATTAAATTCAATAAAATGAAAGCAAAAATCTCAAAAAAGTTTAAGTTATTGTCATATTTCTAACAAATATTTATTTTAAAAAAGTCAAGTTTACAAAAAATTATAGCTTAAAATCATAAATGAAATTAATAAATATGAAATGTTTAAATGAATTGATATTTCCTTAAAGTGTTAATTCGTTCGATTTCTCTTAGGAGTTGATGGAGTCGTCGGTTCTCTATTATTAACTGTTCGCGAAAATTCTGTATAATGTGGCATAAATTGTTTCACCAGTTTTTTAAACAAATTCTCAACTTTCTTGTAATCTGATTTGTCTTCAGAATTCACCTTAAATTCAATTAAAAAAACATTCTTTAACTATAAGTTGAAAAATTGAACATTAAAAGTAAAAGACATACATTATTACGACTGTTATAAAAACTAAAAACTTGCTGAACATCACCGAGAAATTGAGTTTCGTCTTCGTATTTATTATTTTCTAATTTCTTTTTAATTATAATGAAGTCTAGATTATTTGATATACTCTGAGAAAGGGGTGGTTTGAAGTGATGACTCTTTCTGTGGCATAAAATTCCAATGAGAACCCGTTCGCATATCTGTAAGAGAAAAATCATTCGAAATTCTATTGCCGGTCAAATGATTACAAAAACGTACCGCTTGTTGTCTTTCGTTGAGACCCAACTTATTCTTTACTCTACCATTTGATTGAAGGGTTGGTATAGTCTTACAAAAAGTACAAACGAATGTTGAACTGCAATGAAAGTAAAATAATTGACTTATATAATGAAGAAATAATAGCGTTAAGAATTATTAAAAAGAAAAGAAGATAACAAACTCAGGCATTTTCTTGAGTTCAGGGACGTGACAATCAATATGAAAAGCTCGCGGACATCGTTCGCAACAAATAAACTCTCCGTATTCTTTACTACAAACGACACAATCCGCGTCTTCATCTATTGCCTCGTCTTCTAAATCATCATCTCTTGCATCAGACAAATCAATCTCAGGAGTTATGGGCGCTATTCGTGCGACCGGTGCTGTCGATCGTGAAGACGCAGTCGATTCTTTGTTCTCTTTATTTTCGTCTTTATTATTGGTTACGCTTTCGGTGGGATTTGAGACTGAAGACGATTGAGTTATCACAGATTCAACTGTTGGCGGTTCTGTAGTATGTGTGGGTTCACTATTATTTGTTTGCGGTTCAGTTTGTGTCACCTCTTCTGGTATTTCATTCAATAATGGCATTGATGGCAGAGGAGTTTGAACTAATGAATCCATTGATTGTGATCTCAACGGAATGCCTGCAACAGATTCAGCATTTCTATTGCTAACAATTGTGTGATTCGTTCCATTTTGAGTAAGTGTTGGAGTCATACAAGAATGTGTACTATTTCTTCTATTAATATTCAACTCATTACTATTCGAGGAGATTTGTTCTTCAGTCGATATTAATGGTGGTGTAGGTATTGATACAGTTTTAGCGATTGACTGCTCGGGAATTTGTGAATGGTATGAAGTAATGGGTGAAGTTTGATCTCGAGGTAAACTATTAGATGTTCTCTGTGTCTGAGTATTATTAACAGGAGTACTGTTATTGTTTGCGTTAATTGTGTTGTTTGTTATGTTATTTGCCATTTGTATTGTAGGAGTTTGAGTTCGATTGTTAGGTGTCTGTAATGGAGGACGCATTTGATGCATAGCAGACATAATATTATTGATCGCAGCCCTTCTCGGATCTGTTGGAACACTACTTGTGACGGGAGTCTGAGTCTGACCCAAATGATAGAGAATATGTGGATTAGATGTACCGATAGGTGTAATTTGTTGTGGATTGGGTTGTATTTGTCGTAGTCTTACAGTTGCGGAACGATATGTCTGTTGAGGCAAAGCTGCTGTAATAGTCCCGCCCGCAAAAGATCTTATGTTTTGACTGATAATCAATTAGAAACAATATTGAAAATATTATAATTGAGTTCTATTTAAAAATAACTCACTTAAAGGGCGTCTGTTGTATGGGTTGATGTGGTCTTTGTTGTTGATGAACATTATTTGTATTAAAAGGTAAAGTAATATTTGGTGGACTTGAATATTGAACTAAATTTAAACCAAAATTCTGCTGATTTGTAGACGGAATCAGTAGTGTTGTTGAGTTTTGATTCAAATGGTTATTAACAGGTCCGCGATATAAATGTGGATTACCGTAAGAATTGTGTGACATCGTTGAGGTGACAACAGGATTGTGTGCAAGCGTTGAAATACCTGTTTGTGTAAAATTATTTGGCATTTGTTGCATAGTATGTGGCACTGAATTAGTCAATGTGTTTAAACTTTGTAAATGCATAGAATGACAACTATTGTTCTGTAAGCGTTGTGTCACTTGCGTTTCGGATATTCTTTGAGTTTGCAGACTATTATTTTTTGCGTTTTGAAAATTATTCAAATTTTGATAATTAGGAGCATAAGTATTACTTTGTTTTGTTTTTCTATTATTACCGGTATTATTAATATTATTATTACTATATATTTGTGATTCTCTATTACCTCTAGAAATGTTTTGAGTCGAGTTTTGAATTGAATTATTGTTTAGAGTCGGGGTCGGAATTATCTCAACTATATCTTCATCATTGAACGGGTTTTGAGATGAATTCATTTCTAAGGGTTTTTCAATAGGATCGTCACTTGTTTGCAATTTGAAACACATATTAAAGACTCCATCGATCATATTTGCCACTGAAAAGCCCTTTCTATTAGCTTCGAGATCATCGATTACTTCAATTTTAAATGGCTTTATAAAGTCTGGATGACTGCACGGCTTATTCAATAGCTTTTCTAACTGTAAATTGTAATCAAATCAATAAATTATACAAATTATCATTAATTTTTATAGAAATTATAATTAATTTTTATAGAATTCTTATAATTATCCCTTAATATTATTATTATTATAAACCCTAAACCTCTTCAATAAAAGATTTGATTATTAAACTCGTGAATAATTTATAACTAATTTAATTGATAACAAAAATACTTCATTAATATTATGAGTTATATTTTGAGTAAAATATTTATAATAACAAAATACCTGATTATTCAATAAATCCTGAGCTTTCATGACAGCCATCGGGTCATTGAGTTGCATAATAACTGACATAAACTGTTCAATATATTTAAAAGAATTGTTCAATTGATTTAATTCAGTTTTTTTAGATGTGAATTCAGTTTCTTTGAGTTGACACAAACCGTTCACTTTGTCTAACATTGATTTTCCCAATTCAGCGATCTTTTCATGCAATTTATCAGTTATTGATTTGATTTTTTCAATGCATAAGTTTTTCTGTTCAGAAATATCTGATTCAATTGTCTCGAATTTTTCGAGTGTGTTCTCAGTAAAGCTTCGTTTCTCTTTGATTTGATCGACTTGTTTTGTTAGGTTATCATAAAATAGTTTTAATTGTGCGCTATCTTTAGTGTCTTCATAAATATGTAAGTTATGGTCTTTTAATATACATCGCGCACAATATGCAGTCTTACATGTCTTGCAATAAACTGTAATCATTTCCTATCAATTCAATAAACATTAGTTAATAATTTAGTATTAATTAAGGTATAATTGACTCACATTATGTTCAGAACACATATTCTTAGGCAATGGGTTTTCGGTTTTACTGTTTTTATCGAATTCATGGTCTTTGAAAACTTTGAGACCTTTAATGTGTAGATCAAGACATTCATCACAAATCCATTCACAAACTGAACATTGAGTTACAGCTGATTTGTTTGATTCACACGATTGACACTTTTTGTCATTTATTTCTAAATTATTGGTAGAATTTTTAGTCCAGTGAAGGATTTGAAAAGTATTTTCGATGCAATCATTTGGAGAATATTCTTGAGAACAGATTTTGCACTTAAAAGGCGAGCCATCTATTAATTAATTAAAACATTATTTTCATTGTAAATAACAATAAAATACTAATCATTTATTAAAAGGTAAATATTTATGGGAAATACTGATTGACATAATCTTAACATTGAATACAAATATTTATTTATAAATGAATTCAAAAAAATAACAGTAAAGAAGATTAAATGATTGGCTAAATATTGATAACAAAATATGATAAATGAGAGCATTCTGTGGACTAAAAGAATAATAAATATAAAAACATGTCTTCCTATGAATTGTGTGAAAAGTGATGTAATGTTAAGAATAAGTAAGTGTTAATTGGAATTGAAATTGAATAAAATGGATGAAAATGAATGATAAATACCATTATTATGAGTATGAATAAAGTCATGAATGGCTGCCAATTGGTCTTCAATACATTCTTTACAGGCTGAGTGACAACAGGGCAGTAATTGTGGAACAGATTCTTCTGTTAATTGTTTATCACAAACACCACATTTTGATAATATATTCCAAACACTTTCGTTTTTCGACATTTTTAACTATATTTCATATAATCTTTATTAAATTTAATCTAAAATCACTAAAAATGATCATATCTTTTGAGATTTGGTACTAAACAGAGAATGAATTGAAATGTATTATCGGTCCCGATATTCAACTCAAACGTTTACCCTTTTTGTTATATAGTTTTGAGTTTAGACTCATTCTATATTTGAGGGAAGTTTTAATGTATTATTAGTGTTGATGTTCTATAATATCATTGGGTTTTGAGCCGAATCTCCCTTAAGTTATAATAGTATAAGACATAAAGTTATTGCACTACAAATATACAAATAGTGACACCTTTTGGCAATCGATATAGTTATTTATTCTTTTAGATAATCTAAAGTTTTATACAATTTTAATATTTTCATAACTTATTTTACTTACTGATTAACTCATTTTTAAATCTTAATTAACTATTTCATACACGATAAAAACATTTCAACTCAATTCACATAATATAGAAAGATCTCAATAATTATAACAATTATTGATAACTCTTTTCATAGTTTTAAACTTTTTTATAAGCTGTTCATTGCTTTACAAAACGATATATACTTTGAATGAATTCTGAATCATATTCTCTGTTTGATTATTGTTAGGAATTATCGAATAATAAAAGACTTTCCAAATAAAAAATCTAATATTTGAACAATAGATGCGATACAGTATTGATTGTAATTAACTATTGGTAAGTTATGTCAGTTTTCATTTTATAGTTAATGAATGTTAAGCACGAGTGCAAAGAATCATTTGAATATTTTATTGAACTCAAGATAAGTTCCTTCAAAGTCTTTAACTGTTTGTATTATTTAATGATTCAATTGAGTCATTACGAGTTCAATAGCTTTTCATTTATGGATCTATTTTTGAAGTTAAGAATATTCTATTTGAATATTTCCTGATAAAAAACGATAAAAGATCCTAATGAATAATGAGATAAATCGTTAATTGAAGTCTAAAACAAGTAATTTTTCGTTTTGAAAAGTTGAATCTTGTTATGCTCATTGAATGAGTTTTAGGCTTAGGATAAAAATTGAATACAATTTATCAGTGATTAATGCATATCTATTTGCTTTTATCTGTAAAATATGAGCTTTTACTTCAAAATGTACACTTTTGGAGAAACTACACATTAAAAGGTTCCAAAACTATAAGATAGACTTTTGCATTAGTCATCAAATTTTTTAGTTATCAAAACTCTTATCATTTCAAAAAACTATTGCAAAAAGTTCTGAACTTAAATTCAGTGTTTAAAAAACAATAACAAAATTTGAAATATCGAAAAATCTTATTAAGTTGTAAAATGCTTATCATTTTCATTGATAAATGTTTAGAAAATACAAATCTTACAATAGGAGAACTTATGACTGGATTGTTAGTCATATTTTGTTTTGCAGTTAAAATTTCTTTTTAGACTTTTTAATATTTTGAGGCATTTTGAAGTGAAAGGTGAATATGTTCTGTTTTTTCCAAATTGCATTGCAGTAAGCATTCAGAGTTTATAATAAGAGAGAATGGCTCTATCCTATAGAGACAGGTCCAAAAACTTATCCTTCTTGTCTGGAAATTCATTTAGAAGCATAAATTATATCATTATTATATAATGTATTCTTATGTAATTTCGAGTCTCGGTTCAGTGCAGTCTAGACTCTGACTCAACAATGATTTTCTTTGAGTTTTTTCAATTAGTGATCGAAAAATTGAAAATAATTATTTTTAGTCATTGATATGTAGGAAATATTCCACGATTTGAATTATAATTTTAAAAATTCAATCAATTAAATCTACGTTTTGGAAAATTACTTTTAATTTGAGAATTTCACAGAATTAAGCATTCAATGATTTATAAAAAAAATATTTTCATTGAATTGAGGTTTATATAATTTCGAGAGCTATTAAGGTTCGAAAGGTTGAAGTAAAGAGATTTTACTCTCACAGAAATCTTCTTCCATTACGAAAGTTGAATTCTAAGCAAATTTAATTAAATTTAAATCTAAATCGAGAATTTGTCAAATTATTCCAGAAGAATAAATGGTTGAATTATTATTTGAAAATCTTGAATAAGTTTTAATTACAAGCCTTAAAAATAATAATTATGTTGAGACCATATTAATGAAATATATCATAATTAAAAAATATCAATAAATGAAATCATATTTTAGCTTAATTTAAAGATGTTTAGCTTATTATTATTATATATATCTCTAAAATTGCGCACTTTCTGAGAAAGAATTTAGTTATTATGAAATGCTTATATACTTTTGCAATGCTTTTCAAAAATTCAAGTTAGACTTTAGACTGTCAGAAGTCTGGGCAAAGTTTCTTTTACACGTTCAAAAAGTTTTAAGTGTCTGTTAGTGTGTTCGCATAGTAATCAATTTCATTCAGCGAATCAAAATTTTCAGAATAAATAAACATCAGATTATTTAATGGTAAAGAATTAATGAAAACGCATGTTTTACAGCATTAGTAATTTGATTGCTTTCAAATACAGTCATAAGTTATTTGTGAGTCTTTTTTAACATTGCATTTTCAAAATAAAGTGCCGAACAATCGACACAAAAATTAAAACTTACGGAATTTGATGAATATCTTGTAATTTGATGTTCATTATTATATTCATGAGACATAATCGAAGCTAATAATAGTCTCGATATTTTCATCGAACGAAACTTGATTCTTGTTTTAATTTTTTGGCCACCGTTTGAAAGTAATGACATGATTGGCTTCGAAATAAGGATAATATACTAATTGACTAAACTCTGAACTAAATGAAGTCCATTTGCTTGCATTTAGTTTTAATATTTGCATTTTATTAACTTTCGTCACATCCTTCCAATGTTTTTGAAAATTTCTAATTTCTACTGAAACTTTATATCAGTTGAATTTTCAGGAATTTTTTCAACATTTCGATCAAAATTGTGGAAAAAGAGATATGAGTTTTATTGAGAATTTGAATAATTACTGTGAAAATGAATTTAAGGAAGTTTAATATATTGTAAGTTAATTTTAGAGGAAGGATAACAAAAGTAGACATTTGTTCAAACACTACTTGAAATCTATTTCCTCTACAAAAAAAATCACAAGACTTTTGGGCATTCTATCAAAACGTCAAAAGTTTTACTATAAGTATGAGATAACTATCGCTGAATGCATTAATTCCTGAGTCCATATCGACTCTTCTCAGAAGGACTAAAAATTTCTTCCGATTCCTTTGAGTCGCTTCTCATCATTTTTAGTTCGGATACAGGAAGACTTTAAGACAATTCCAAATTTATTAAAAGGAAATTCAGCTTTATTTGCTTAATACCAAATATTCCTCTTATAAATATTCTTCTATTCATTCAATTTCTCATCAAAAACTTATTATTTCAATTTCTGTATAGATTTGTATTAATATTTCAATAGATTGAACAATCATTTGAAACTTGATCGCAATAATAAGATCTAAATGAGTTTCCCTTATGAGTTAGATCACATCCATGTCTCAAATATATTCATAAACATCCATTTTGGCTCTTCTCAAATAATGAATAAGTTTTTTGGAAAAATCTATGTTGTCTTCATTCAAACTCAAGCTTATTATTGTTTTAAGGCTTCTTGAATTCCGTTTTGAACTAATATGACACAAGTTTGCAAAATAATCGATGAAACGAACCTTTGTGTTATGCTATCATTAATTTAAAGTTTAATATAAAAGTTCCTGTATATTAATCACAATTTTTTAACAGTTATAATTATATTTCAAAATCGAAAGATCGATGAACTCTAAGATCAATTCTCATGATATTCAACAATCTTTTTTCCGAAAGAGAAATAATTTGAATAAATAGATCAGAAATAAATATTTTGAAGCAATGCATTCCGTTTGTTATAATTTGAATTTAAACTTTTGTTCATTTCATAAAACTAAAAACACTTCTTTATTGAATGGCTTAAACTGGTAAAGAAGGTCTTATAATCGATACTGTTTTATATGTTAATATTGAACAATTGGTGGCATTGCGAAAGCCATTCGTTCCTTAACATTAGAAGTTATTCTATTTGAAACTAAACGTTCTCAAGTGTCGACTCTGTATTCATACAAAACTAGATTTTCAAAGTAAATCAATATTAATAGTTTCTATTATGTATTGATATTTTCACTGCTTAACAACTATTAGTTTTTATAGTAATGCAGTTTTCGAATGCAGTACGAAATAAAGATCTAATAAATTTCTTCTTAGGTTTCAAATAATGATCCAAAATATGTACTATAAGTGCCTTTTAATAAATTCGCTGCTTTTGATTGTGATCTCAAATAATTGTTGGGCAACTTTGTCACAGAGCAGTCGTCCACTTAAATCAAAGGTATTTACTTAAAATTCATGAAAAGTAGGTTTTATGCTCAATAAGAGCTTTAATTTGATGATACATTAATACCATCTAAAGATCGAAATAAGCGAACCCGTGAATCAGTCTGTGATCGAAAGAAAATTAGTTGTGACGAACCCTAAAGCAAAAGATATATTAAGAGAACATAAAGCATATAATACAGAAGGAACTAAAGTTCGAAACTTCAACGGAACAGTTCTGGCTTATGTGACACCTGTAAGCTATTGATTGCCTCTTCATATAAATACTCAATCGATTTTTTGGATTTAAATAAATGAGTTTTCTTTCTTTCAGTGGAATTCACACGGATATGAAATCGCAAAAATATTTGCATCAAAATTTACACATTTAGCTCCCGTATGGCTTCAGGCAAAGCTCGGAGACGATGAAGAAAGTATTATAATTGAAGGCATACATGATATCGACTTCAAATGGATGCAAACAATACGCGCTGAAAATCCTAGCATTAGAATCGGTAATCATTCAAAACCAAAAGCCTTACACTAACTGTTCAAACAGATAACTAATTACCGCTTTATTTATTTAATAGTTCCCAGAATTATATTTGAGGGCTGGTCTCACGCTCAATATCTTTATATCTCAACCCATACCAATTTGGCCCCAAATATTGGTCGACAACTTTGTGAATTCGCAAAGGTTTGCTTCATTTGATAGATAGTATTGAATATCGATTTAATACTTTTTATGATTACTTTAATTCTAATTTCGAGACACAATATTGTGTTTGCTGTCAATCACGTATTATAATGAGTGCGGGAATATATTTCTCTCACAATCTTCTCTGCAAATCAATCGATATTTTAGATAAACAATTAATTGATTGATCAGTTTCTATATTTCCATAAATGAAATTATATATTATGTGAGCGATCAATAGACATAAATCAGTAAATTCGAAAATTCTTATCTAATCATAGTTTTAAGCTTTCAAAGAATTTAATTTCGAACTGTTTTCACACTAGAAATAGTACTATAGATATAAATGATTTAAAATCACATTTGATTTTATAAACAGATAATATTCATATATGTTATGAACTTATTAAATAGTTTTTGACGAAACTTTGATCGAATGTTTTAATCACGAAAATAAGCCAAAAATTATTGCTAAAGTGATGACATATTGATTGATATTATAATTCTGATATCTCTTAAGTTAGTTAATTTATGCTTTTATAAAGGCTTTAAGTTTTAACTTGATTTTTGCAAAGTTTAAAACTTGTATAATTTTGGTGAATATGAGGAAAAATATGACTTAAAACACTCATCAAATATACAGAGTTCGCACAGAAAATTGTTAATAACTTTTTATTTATAAGAGTTACAGATATAATATTTGAAGTAAATTATAGCTCAATTAGTGGCAAATAAGATAAATCAAAGTAAATGTTGAAAACTTTCACTAATGTTTCAGTACTTATCTGTTGTTCTTGAAGGAACATTTTGAATCCCATACTCACGAGTAAAAGCTTCCCACTCTTTATTTGGGTATCCAGTGTTGAAATTGATAAAATAATGTTTAATAATGAAAACAGGTTGTTGTAAACTTAAAGACAAGTTTTGCTACAATTATGCAGTTTGATTATAGAGTTTTGATTTGCAGGTGTGTCCGCTTATCTGTGTTTTGTCTTAATCCTGCACGTGTGAGACAATTTTGACAAATAATATTGAACTTGTCAATAATTAATCTATCATTTACTCCAAATTTCAAGTTTCTAACTCTTATAATTAAAAAGTTATTAACAATTTTGCATTTAAGTTGACTGCTCTGTATAATCATTACAAAACTGAATTATTCCACAGAAATGGGAATTGGATGGCTTTGTAATAGAGTTATGGCACGCATATGCGGCTCAACATAGACTGTGAGTCAATTGTCTTTACATACAGTATCCCTAATAACTTATATGATTTATTTTACGGTCGACTTCTATTTTCTGTATTATTTTCTTTTGTTTCCAAATATTCATTAAGGCTCAGCTCATATTATCCTTGAGAAGAATGTTAAAACCTCTAATTTTCGAACTAAATTATTAAGAATAATTCTTAGAAATTAGCAATAATTAAATCGAATTAGATCTCAATCACTGAAAATAATTTATAATTTATTTTATCAGAGATTTGGCTCAAATATTTCCTAAATTGAACGCACATTTCAAGAAAAATAAATTAGATTTGATTATAGCGGTTCCGCCACCTGTTTATTATGGGTATGTTATGAATAAAACATTAAATGATCAGAAAATAAAAAGTAAATAATTATTTTAGCGGAAGAAAAGGGACTTTTTTGAAAGAAGACGCAGAAAGACTCGCACCTTATGTGAGAGGTTTCAGTGTTATGACTTATGACTATTCAAACGCTCAAAGGTTACGATCATGTGATTAATTGATTTAAGAAATGATTTAAATAAGTTGTTTTGTTGATTATAGACCGGGTCCTAACAGTCCATTTAAATGGGTTCGCGATTGCGTTAAAATAATAACTCCAAAGGAAAACAGCCCAATAAAACGTAAACTCTTTCTTGGATTCAATTTTTATGGTAATGATTATTCTCCAACTGGTGGCGGACCTATTGTTGGCTCGCAGTAAGTCTTATATCAAAATTAGTTCAAATTAACTCATTATAATCACTCAAATCTATCTATTTTCAGATATATCGATATTCTTGATAAATATAGACCTAAATTAATTTGGGACGAAGTCTCGGGTGAACACTATTTTGAATATAAGTAAGAATATTATAAGATTTCTATTTTGATTTCAATAGCATTAAAGTTCTAAAGCGCTCATCAAAAAGGTTTTTCTCACTAAACTCTATCTTACTTTCACTTAATATAATAATTAGTATAAATTCCTTTCACGCAAATAATACTTTTGATCTACAGAATAGTGAATCGAAAAGTTTCAAAATTAGTTAAAAATTTAAATCAATAATAACTTAACTTTGATTTTTGACGATAAAATTGAATGATTTCTATTGAATAGATCCGGCTCTGGAAGGAATCGAGTATTTTATCCAACATTATATTCAATCCAAAAGAGAATCCAATTGGCGTCAGAACTCGGGACTGGAATCGCCATTTGGGAAATTGGTCAGGGATTAGATTACTTCTATGATCTGCTCTAACATTTGATTTTACTCTTTTTATTAATTCGATAGTCATTAAAGTGGAAAATATTTGAGTTAATATTAAAGTTCAATACTTAGTATTAAACCGATTAATGTATAATACATTTCATTGAATGTTAGATAACATAATGATTAATTCCATTTATGCTTTTATACATTTTCAAAACAAATCACTTTAAAACTTATAAAAGATGTTCGTCATTATCATCGCTCGTAAAAGCCATTGTCAAAGTTGGTTCGTCTTCAGCACTGCTTTGTGTTTCAGTTAACTGAATGTGAGCACTACTGCACGACAATAATTCATTGCTACCAATAGTGTCCTCACATTTTTTATGACTTGTCGAACGTTTTGGATTCTTTCTCAACGCATTCCTTTCTCTCTGTCTCTCATTTTTCCACCAATTTTTGAGAGATTTTAATGTCACTTTATTTCTGAAATATTATAATATACTAGTATTTATCAATTCAATAACTTGAGAATTTTGAGTTTATTTTTCTAATTCATGCAAATATTATATAATTCACTAAATAGTGTTGAGAAACATTCAAATAATGTCATTCAGTATTCATTAGAAGTGATATTTCTAAATGTTTTTGGTTTCGAACAATTAAATAGATGAAAAAACTTTTGAACACTTTCTCCAAAACAACAATAGTTTTATTTTAAACATCAATATATTTGAAATTATTATTATCCAAGCATTTCAGCTAACTTTTAATGCATTTTTGAATAAAAACTAGATTTGATAACTCTATTCTTTAATTGAAACGAAATTTAGAAAAAGTTCATCTTCAATAAGCATTTTTAAATATTTTTGATAAATGCTTGGCTACACTTCGTTTCGTCAAAATTAAAGTTGTCAAAACCCTGTTTAAATACTCTAATACTCTGATTGATTGCTTGATTAACCCATTTTTATATTCTACAAAAATCACCAATAAATCATTTAGAAATTGAATTTGCAAAAAGAACACAAG
>JAQFXV010000523.1:0-21053 GCA_034694065.1 Camisia spinifer
CATTAATGTGTTCTACTCAATATTTTATAAAAGACTTTAGTGAATAACTCTCAATCATGATATTGATTTACATTTCTAATATTCTTGAATTTAGCACAAATTAATAGATAAACTAATTTTATTTATTATAGTTAACATAAGTTTTATTTATTTGTAGTTACATTGTTATTATACTGTACATTAATAAGAAGGGACAAATCATATAATTTTTCAGCATAGATGTCAGGCATAAATATATCTTTTTATAAAATTCTAATGTTTTAATGCTATTATGTGAGGGATTGTTTATATATTGCATACAATATATAGATATACATAAAGGTATTAATTGTGAAGAACAGTGAAGTTACCAGTCCATTAAAGTTGCCATTTCTATAACTTAAGATACATTGATAGACAATTAGGGTGAAGTGACCCTATTTTGGCGTTATATTTTCTAATCAATAGTCACTTTATTTGATAAATCTTTGAAAGATATATACAGTATATATTGGTTTGATTTAATTAATTAAATTTTGCTTAAAAAGGTTTAAAAAGAATGCTTTGAAAGAAATATTTGATGAAAATAATGATTAAGAAATATTTAAAATCTGGTGCTATTGGATAATTCTCGACCAAAATTATAGAATTGATTATAATCTCTTCTATGGTTCTTAAACTTTCCCCACGCGCCAAATGGAACTACAATTGCTGTTGCATTGTCTTCACACGCGTAATGTAATGCCTGATCTGTTACAAATTGAGCCGCTTCTGAAGGTTTACCACAACTTTGAACTGCATTAATAACTTCCTGATCACTCATCACAAAATTGATTCCATCCGTTGTCAGTATAATGAAAGCATCCCTTCCGTGCTTTATCTTATTTTCATATAATATGAATGTGAAAAAACAGTTGAGTTAATAAGAATGTGAATAAAGGTAGTGTTGACTAACCTCTAAAGATCTGGTATCAGGCAATGCAATCACACCATAAGGTTTCAAATCAAGATCACCTAAACTACGAGTCATTGCTAGCCTTCCATTGACAAGACCTCTGCCTAAACTGTCGTGTTTTATCATTCCATTACTTTTGATAATTCGTTCCTATAATTGGTTAATATAAATGGTCTTAATATTGATGTCAAAATTGACACAATAAATAAAGTTCAATACTTTTTCTGCTTTGAGATTTGCGTTATGATCATTAGTGAGACGCATCACTTCACCATTTCTACAAAGCAATGCACGACTGTCTCCAACATGAGCCACAACTAATTCAATACTATTTCTTAACAGACAAACTGTTGCAGTAGTTCCTGAAGATGTCGTGTCTTCAACTTAAATATATTCAAATTTAATCAATAAAACTATTAAATATTAAGACATCAAGTAATACAAATATTTAATATAATGTAATACCGAATGGATTATAAGTGATATAACGCGCAAACGAATTGTTTATTTCAATGAAAGAGTTTTCGAGTATTATTTGTAAATCAGTTTCTCCTCTTTCTAACCAATATCTGATATGTTTAACCATATTTTCATTACAATATTGAGCGCAAGCCTGTCCTCCGTGTCCATCAAATACAGCAAAATATAGTAAATTTGTCTCTATTTCTGTTACACTTTAATAATCGAAATTTTATTCAAATAATTGAATGCATAAAAATAGACTAATAATTGATAATTACTTGTAAATATCTTCATTAGTCATTCTTCTGCCCAAAACTGTTGCAAATCCTATGTTTTCAGTCGATATTTTAGGGATTGGTTTTCCGTGTTTTATACTTTGTTGAAGTAATAAATTAAAGTCTATTCTATTGTCCCTATAATTAAATTAATAAATAACTCAATTTAATAGAGATGTCAAATACAAACCAAGTGCCCAAAGTGTCAAAGTTCACGTGATCCTGTCGTTCACCTTTATTTTCGGGATCGGATAACATCTTAGCATAAAATCTACTTTTTATCACTTTATTATTCGACAAATTTCTCAATAATTTCCCATTAATTCCAACATTTCTTAGCAATAATTTTAAAGACATTTTTAGATATCTGAGAAGTTGTTGTTTATTATATATTAAGTTTCACTTTTAATTCAAACCAAAATTGAATTTAATAGAAATGTTATCAAAATTTTTTATTCATAGACTTTTAACAAAGTCATTAACTTTAAGCTAATATTCACTCAATGATTAATACGATTTCAATTTTATCGCTAAGTTTATACGTAAACAACTTGTTTACAACTATTTGGGTCATTACATACATACAAAATATGTCTATAATATTAAAAACATTTTTCGAAGATAAGTCAGATTTGTCTCAAATATGGGAACAAATACTGGAATCAATTTATTGTCGTTATTTATAGTATAAAAACATCTCAAATCTGATGCAATTATTATAATAATTGGAAAACAGAAACGAGTGAAAAACATGTTATTGTAATAATTGATTACACAATAATATATAGCATTTGTTTAAATACTTTGAAATGATCTGAAAATTAAATTATTATTTGTGTCAATAAATGTGTTTTCATTTATTCATAGATTTGATTGAATTTCATTATTAAGTAATGGATATCAATATTGATATAAATTTAAGTGAAAATGAGATAATATTTAGTGATAATGAAAGCGAATCGAGTGATGATTCGGACGAAGATTTCGATTATTTGAGTCTTATTTCAAATGATGACAAAACAATCAATAGTTTGGCTGAAGATGTGATAAAAGATTTATACATTAATAATAAGTTAAATAAATCAAAATATATTCAAAAGTCGACTAAAGGTGAAAATGAAGTGAAAATATCACACATTGTCTTAAATGACTCACAAATACATGAGTTCTCGGATTCGGACAATATTTTTGAATCAAAGATCAAACAATTGGAAGACTTGGAAAGAAAATGGATTTATGATGAAAATGATGACAAAATATTAACGAAATCTGATGTTGAAATGAATGAAATTCCAAAAAGATTTAATGATTTTTTGAATGTGATTTTTGAATTGGACGCAACTCTTATTGAAGACCAAAAATCAAAATTGTATTTCAGACAAGAGACTGAATACAGAAATATTCAATACAATGATCATAACTCTTATGTCAACGCTTTTATTCCGTTTGTATTTCGAGAGCTTTGGAATTCATTGAAAGATTACAGAAAACGTCAATTAAGTACTGATTTAATGGATTTTAAACTAATTGAAGATCAGTTTAAATGCTTTTATATTAGGAATAATAGTTTGAATGAAAGCAAATACAAATTCGGACAAATAGTTGTTTTTAATTATTTAATTGATAGCAATAATACAGTTAACGATCAAAATAAACGTCAAATGTTTTTCGGTATCGTTCAGAACATTGAATCCAAACTTATTGACAAAACTAGTGATCATTCGTATAATTTATCTGAAGTTCAATCAGAAGAAAATGATTTTATTTTGGATGAAATAACGATATTTTGTAAACCATTGTCTAAAAGTTGTGGTAAAGTTTCAGTCATGGCTTTGAACTGTATTCAGAATTACTTATTAGAGGCGCGAATAGTATATGAAATAAAAGATAAATTTGAAGAACATTTTAGACAAATATTAAAACCAATTTTCACATTTGGTGTGACCGGTATTTCAATAAATATGGAAACTCGACAAAATATTAACTTCTTTGACGATCAATTGGACTCAATTCAAAAGGCATATGAAGTCTGTTGTGCTTCAGATTCAGTCTCTTCTAGTTTTGTAGCCATTTATGGACCAACAAAGTCAGGAAAAACAGAAATACTTCGGGAAACTATTTTACAATTACTAAAATATGGAGAAACTAAAGTCAATAAACTTATTGTCATCTCAAACAGTTTGAGTGAAATAACATCTATTATCGATCAATTGAAAAGACATAGAATCAAAGTCTATCACATCGATAGTGAAGGAAATTCTGTTTCTCATAATAAAAAAGAAATAAAAGATAAAATCATCAAAATCAAGAAACATAACATTGAGTTTCAAGAATTGATCGATAAAGACATTGATTCTTACAAACAATGCTTGAAATACTATAACGAAGAAATTCAATTGACAGATATGTCCACTAAAGAGAAGTTTATTAAAGAGAAAATAGATAAAAAAGTAATTTGTCAGTTGATTTCTGAGTCAGAAGTAATAATTGGTTCGATTAGTTCGATATGTAATGACGAATCATTTAATTTCACCTATAATTTTGTTTCTGAAAATGTAATATCAAGTCTACTCATAGATAATGCTTCGATATATACTGAACCAGAAATATTATCATTACTTTATGCGGGAGTCAAAGGAATTGTATTATTTGGTAATAATTTGGAAAATAGAAAAAGTAATGAAAATCGTGAATCATTTTTGCAAAGATATGTTCGATTGTATAATAACTGTAACTCTAATGAATTGAAGTCCAGAAGTACTTCTGTTGTCAAATTACGTGATTCTATTGAATCTCGAAAGAGATATGAAGAAAATTTGAAAAATAGAGAAACCAATAGAAAGAATATTAATCAATACAATCGAAACAATTTTCCTCATAATCGCGGAAAAAGTACTTTTAGATATTCCAACAGTAATGGGTTTAATAAACATCCGATTAATAGGAATAGAAGTTTTACAAATAGAAAATATACACCCAATAGATATAGTATTCAACCACTCATTCATACGAATCAAAGACTTCCTCATCTACAATACGAAAATGTTGTTCCGATAGATCCTAATCAATACATCGTTGATATGAATCAATATCAAAACAATGGCATAACTACTGACCAACAAATGATAGATTTATCTCAAATGACGGCTTATGGAAATCGCGAGTCATATATAAACCAAAACACAAATCCAATGATTTCTAATGATTACAATCAATTGAGTTATAATATAATATCTGTTCCTTCGTATGGAAATAGAACTCATTTCATGCCTGAAAATAACTTTCCATTTATGGTCAATCCTTCACTCAATAATAATAATCAAAATTACAATTCAGGATAAATGTTATCAAAGGTAATGAGTTTCTATTTTTCCAACTAATCTAAACAATCGCGCGCTATATTTGAACTCAAATTGATTAATATTGAGTTTGAGTCAAAAATAGTGCAATAGAAATCATGGTCTTTAAAATCTGGTCAAAACAAATATTAATTGTTTAGATCTGGAACCAAACCATTACATATAAACTTCAATTAATAACTTTATTCAGTCTAATAATAGTATTTTAGTTTTCAAATAAAAAATTTTATGTTTTTAAATATGATAAAATCAATATAAGGTTCGGCTAATTTTCTCAGGACTGGCTATCCCTTAAGGCTTGGATTCAATACCACTTTTTTTATTACTTATTTTAGCACTTTATTGTCCATCTTTTACAATCAGTTTTATGTTTAGTTACTATTTATTATTCGCAATTTTAATAGATATTTTTTTTTTCTTTGAGACAACTTTTTTCCATTAAGAAAGCTTTAAAATTTAATTTCTCGTACCTTTTGATTAATATTACTTTAAATTTGTTTACTTAACATTTTTCTCATTCATAAACTAATTCTTTTCTCTATTGAGTTTAATCACAAACTTATTTGTATTGAATTTTATTCGATAAGAGTTTTTAATTTTATTAATTAAAAGAAAAAACTTAATTGAATTTTGATTTGTTTGCTCTCAAGACTAAAATATATTAAAAATTTATGAATACAATATCAATATTTATTTTTCAAACTAATAGTCAATAACTGATTTCCTTATTATTTCAGGATTTTGATCGCTTCACGACTTCGTAATAAAAAATGTTGATTACATTTCATTCCAATCATAGGAATTCATTTAAAATAATTTATTTATATATTAAATACTATAATATTTCATAACTCGACTTTCAATCAACAAAAAGGCAGTCAATTTTTTCACATTTAATATGACTTTTCGTCCGAATTATAAAATAAAGTACAGAATAATTAATAATTCGTTTAAAAATTATAAATAAATGAATAATTGTATTGTTCGAAAGTTGAATAAATTTGAAATTTAGTCCATATTCTGAAATGATTATCTGTTTTAATAAATTATTATTTGAATGCAATGTAATGTAATGTTAAACAACATAATGTAAGACAAGAGTAATGCTGTGAAACACTTGAAACACCTGCATGTTTATCAAGTTTATAACCTGCAGGGTTAGTGTTAGTGGGTTTGGCTTTTTTTCGTGATGTACACACACGAGATCTTATTCATTATTAGAGAAACACCGTATGTAAGGCTTCACTCAGTTGGCATCAAAGCCTTAAAGTGATTGCATTGGAGAATAAGTTAGTTCTTTGTGGAAATAATGCTTTTATGCTTGAGTGTAAACATTATTTAAGTAAAAAAGAAAGTTATTATGAGTCCATCTTTGAAAAGTTTTGATAATAAGACTAAATGCGTTCGTTTGACTCAGAACTGTATTGTAGTTTCGTTTAGCAAATGTGGTACTTATTTCTTAAATAGTGATCAAAATAAAGTTTTACCACAATTAGAGAATGTGAGGTCTAATAGTTGGCCAGAGAATAGCAATCAGATAACGGCTACTGCTCTCAGTGTCAACAGTAATGAGTCAAAAACCTATTTCCCTCTGCATTCAACATCACCTACAATAAGATGTACCTGCAGTCAAATCGATGGCTGGTCTCTATTCAATCAGTTTCTCAATGAAAACTCAATGAGTGTTTGGAATCCATATCTTGTTTCATGTTTAGCTCAATTAGAGTTTTTAGGTTTTCTCTATCCTTCAAGTTTACTAATTGGCGGAACGGAGTTTTCTCTTGAAGTTTTGCGATCCGCGTGGTCTCGAAGAATACTGAAAGCCCCGCAAGGCTTTCAAATCGAATTCATCGGTAAGTAATACTATAGTTGACAAGATTTGGTTGTAATATATGTTAGATGTAAAGCGAATACCGGATTCGGTGCCTTTTACAAAGTAATGCGTGCAAACATACTATTAATTCCCCCTCACTTTAAATGTTACTTTAAAGAACTCACCTGTTTCTCTATTGCATGACTCTTCCAAAGTATAATACCTCCAAAATACAATACTTCGCAATGTCTATGAATAATTCAAGGACTCTTTTTATTCATCTTTTTGTTCCTCTTTTTTCCTCACACTTTAAACTCTGCAAAATCAAAACTGTGGCAAAATTTTCCTCTAAAACTATATTTAATTGTTTGAAAGAAAAACAGCGAATACTTTGTTATACAACGCAAGTACGTAAAAGATATGTTTAGGTGTAGTGTTGCGGTCATCGAATTGTTTAGAATGATTCAAATAATACTCGCCCTCATTCTCAATGACAACAAATATTCTTTGAAGAATATTTGAGCAGTACTTTAATCTGTAGCTGTAATCCCAGACCTATTTGCTTTCTGTAGCATAAATGATAAGTAAATCATAGCTATTTCGCTCATAACGTGAAAATACTTCAAATATTTCAATAAATAAGTATATATAATATAAATAAATGTGTTAATCAACGATACAAAGAAAATAAAAGCTTTGATCGCATAACAGTCATTCCAAATGGTGTATTAATTCTTTTTCCTGAGTTATATCTCAAGCCTTTAATAACGATAGTCTCCGCTGTTAAAGATGACCTCGAATACCATCGACAACTTTTTACGTGTGTTTTTCCAATAAACACGACTGATAGGGCTTTGCTTGTAATTTATTTACCTGAATTAGCACATAATTGTGAACTTTACTCAACGCAAAGTAACATGAATTACAGTAATAATTATTTTTCTTCCTTATTCTCTTTTCGACTCATATGATATTGCATTTTACAAGAAGCGCAACACAAACGCTTTTTAATATCCGGATTTATACCATATCTTTTAATTAGTTTTAACAAAATTATGCCTAATTTTGTTGAAAATTATATAATTAAATACAATTGATCAGTAAAACTGTTTGCTTTATGTAGTTGAGAATTCTTTTTTACAATGTTAAGTTTAAAACTGTTATTACTTTGTGTTTAGCATAAAGAATAATGTTTTAAAGTAGAATCTCATTGGCTTTGAATTTTATATTGCTTTCTTGTCGATCAAACTTAAAGATAATGTAAATGCGATCAAACATTGAAAAGAATATTTCGTAGCTTTAAAAAGGCTTTAAGAGTTCTTAGATATGCCATAAGTCGCAAAGTGACGAACAAGTGTTGATTTTGTCAATGAATGGTGTGAACCGAAAACAAGTTACTCTTATATATGAACAGCTGATGATAAAAGACTAAACAAACTTAATTGAAATTGATTTGAATAAATTTGAATGATTTGAATCTATTTGTAGTGAAGAATATGAAGAGCGTCATTGAACTTATAAAATTGGATATGAACTTATTTAGATGACCGCATTAGTCGATTATAAGTTGATTTCAAATTAAAAACTTTTAAGCATTCTCTTTGTAAATAGTCTTAAGTGTTTCTCAAACAGGATTGTGTGCTATTTTTTGAGAAATCAAAAAACGAAAACAATTGAATTCGTATAATCGTTGACAAACATAATCATTAATTGATAGTGAAGTGAAACCAATAAATTATGGGAACAAATATTCTAAATAAGGCTCTCTTAAAGAGTTAGCTTTTATTTCCATAAATCAAGATAAAAATAAAGTTAAGTCGAGCACTAATTTTTATAAATGTTTATCTCAAGATCTTATATAAAGTGGGAGAGTCTCTAAATTAATATTATATCTAGTTTTTTATAAATAAACTAACTCTTAATGAGGTGAAATTTAATGGTGGATTTACTTCACCAATTTAGAAATGCCGCAAATAATTTCCAATTTTATCAAATTCTCCAATAAAGTCTTATTTATGCCGTAATTTTTTCTTACTTTTGACCCCTTATACCAGTTCTCAATTGAATTAATATCATATTTATCAAAACTCATATCAAAATTGGAGGAAAATAAAATATTTCCCATATATATTATTATCATGACATAATTCAGTAACTGTTGAATTTATTTATTGCTTGTGCTATACCTGCAAATCATTTTATTAGCGCATAAGATAACTTCACATGAATTAATTTTTCGAATTAATAAAAATGTCGATTTCAGTCAAATTGAATGTCATTGTTTGAATATTTATTTCGAGTTTTTCATTTAGTTAGTTAAAAGTCATTTGAACAAATCGGATAATATGTTTAATGCACTTTAAAGCACAATCAATTACGAACTCAATACCAGTCAAATCAAAGGAGGAAATAATTGACTAAATTCTCACCAGTTTCAATAGTCAAGAATCTATTAAATTTTATTATTTTATTGCTATTCTTTAGATTTTTAAAGAAAAAATTTATAGTTAAGAAACAAGGCTTTTATCATGGCTTGTATTTAAAATCGAGTTAAGTATCACAGATTAATTTAATTGTTGATAAAATTGCGCTTTTGTTTTCACGATGAATGCATTCGTTCTCTTTTACTTTTTATTATCTTGAATTAAAGTCGACAAAAATTTGATATATGGGGTCACTTAAGGGATATTTTGGAAACTTTTATTTTCATTTTATTAGTGAATATTTTGCTAACTATTGCGGTCATCTCAATCTTTAATTTAATCGAACTAAATGTTCCCACATTATAGTGAAAATTACAAATGAGATATTTTGTATATAAATAGCTATCAAAATCATTCATAATATTTCATCATTATTTAGACTTTGAGAGTCAATTTAATCATTGTTCTCAAGCTTTTGAATGTAAAAAAGCAATTTCAGAATAAATAGCTCATTTCAAATTCAAATCCATTCCCATTACATAAGTTATTGAAGTGCTTATCAATTATGTTTCACCAAATCATTAGTATATATCTATTCATCGCTAACAATAATAATAAGATTGAATAACAAATAAAGAGTGAATGCATTTTTCTGAATTTTAATCATTACTATTTATAAAATTTTAATACTTTAATCTTTGTTTCTATTTATAATATAAATAATTTCGCATTATATGAATAATTCTTCTGGAATAAATCGAATGACTTTTATTTTTCTAAAATATTATATTCATGAAAATATAATTGTATTTCATATATAAAGTTCTCTGTAATTAGTGATAGATTATGACGGATTGAATTCAACTAATATTTAAAATAATTCAATTCATTTTTATTCTTCAAAAAGTCGATGTAATTGTTTTCAAATTGTTCTCCTATTTTATTAATCGACAAAACAGATAATTTTCAACTTGTCGTTCATATATTATAGAAATAACCGATTTTTATAATGGATGAGTAGAATAAATATAAGTTTTAAATTATTATTGTATAGCTTTCGGCTCTAAAACTTATGTAAAAATAAAGTTGATTCAAAGCAAAACCGAAATCTGAACTTCATCGGTAACCTATTGTGCACGAATGGAGGCAATTATTATTTGAACTCTTGAAAAGCAACCTTTCCTAATAAATCACGATATCTTTTCATTTTGATTTGAGGTTTAAAATTAGAAAATTTGTCAATCAAACAATGAATTAACTTAAAGAGTAAGACTAGAACTCGTATTGAATATCAAACATTATCCATATTTGAAAACATATGAATCATTGCATGCATTGCATTCCATTGCAAAATGAAATGATAGATATTTCACATAAATATTTATGGGATTCTAATTAATTTTTATCATTAAAAAAAGTTAATAGCATTTGATTGATTGATAGATGAAAAAAAATTCTAAGTTTTAAACCTATACTTATCTGTTTAAATAGAGTTTATTTTCTAAAAAGTTTTAGTATCAATAAAGTTGTTCCTATTTTTTATATGAATGTCATTCAATATCTTATGTATTTATAATTTTGTCTATAAGTTAAAAGTTCTTTTGATTTATAAAAAAAAGTTGAGGTCACACGCGATCTGTCATTTCATAAACATTAATCTTCAATAAAGTCCTAATTAAATGCTTAGTTCGGAAATGATTTTAATAAAAACATTATGCTATTTGTTCTAAATTAATTATCAAATGATTGAATATTCATTCCAATGAATCAGTAGTGATAAGTGTTTTATTTCATTAAATCGCTGACGTTTAAGTTGTTTATAGTATTTCACATTTGTTTAGACTCAAAACAATAAGTGAAAAGCGTATAATTTATTGCCAAATCATATGAATCCTTTTGGAAAACAATAGTTAGGCTTCAAATATATATTATAGGTTTATAATAACTGAATGTCAAAGAGAGTATAGAAATTAGAAAAGTGATGGATTGCTTCAACATGTATTTTAATCAACATTATTGACTAATTGAAACATAATTTAAATACTAAAAAACAATTTGTTGAAAACTTTGAAATCTAATGTCTAAAACAGAATCTCAAATTTGCTATTGAAATAGTGATTATGAAAAAATGAAATTGCATTCAATTGAAAGAGTTTAAAACTTAGAATGATTTAGAAAATTAAGTTTCTTGACCATAGCCAATAAAATTTAATTATTTAATGATCACTTCCTAAAGTTGAAACAATTTATTATTAGATATCTTTAAACATATTATGAAAGCGATTGCACTGTCGATAGTTTATTGGATTTTCGAATTATTTTCAGAAGACTAACGTGTGATTCTGACATTTGATTGCAAAACCTGATCGACTCGTATAATAAACTGAAATGAACTGTTAGGTCAAAAATGAATATGAAAACAAAGTTCCGCTTTTTATTGATAATGAGCCATAGAATGAATGAATGATTAACAATATAAATACCTACTGTGCGACACGATATCGAAACCCCGAACGTATGTGACCTGTACTCTACACTTAGAAGGAATTCATACAGAATTGAATATTGTCCTGAAGTTGTGGGAGTTGTTATGACTGAAAAACTCATGTACTTTTATGGGAGAGGCTGTCAGTTATACTTGTATTGCATTATGTGTTACATACTATTTATATTTAGTTATTTTGTTTCTTGTTGACCCATATCTTCATGGGATTGGACTTATCTTATTGGTCAAGTCGGGAATGGCTCTAAAAAGTTAAAGTTAGTGTAACAATAAGTTATATCCATCACTATTAATCTGCCAAATGCTTCAACTATTGCTATTACACAGGATCTCATACCTTATTTTCCCTCTTATCTTATGCATCAATTCATGAATTAAGGCTTAGAATACTATTATATAATAAGTTTACAAATAATGGATAACTTCTATCGAAATAATAATTTTTCACATTCTGTTAAACCTTCACAATTAAGTTTATTTATCTTTTTTAATTCACTGAATCTGTTACTTATAATGTTATGCATGACTGCTCTCAAAAGTTTATAATAATTTTCATGTGAAACTCAAAATTTTGTTTCATTTTTCTCCATAAAGGCAAAGAAATGTTAATCAATCACAAAATTGAATAAATTGTATTATTAATAATGCATTTATTATGTATATGTAATGAATTTAATATTTAATTAAATCTTTTCTGTAATATATCATAAATTACAAATTAATTCGTTATTAATATTTTAACACATGAGAGTCAGTATTATTTATTAATAGCTAATAAATTGTACTTAATATGGACCGAAAAGTTGATGCATTTAAAAGAGATTAAAACATTCTTCCGTTTCCTGAGGGGTGAATTAATTGTATGAATTGACGGAATAAGAGAATCGATACTTGATATTATATGTAGGTTAAGCGTAGGCCCGTCTTCAGCACCTCATACTAATTTTGGCATCAATTTTGACTTGAATAAGAGTCATATTAAGTTACACATGTATATCATTACTTTTAAAAGTTATATAATATATTATTTGGGACAAACGCCTCAATTTTAGATCACCCCAAACCCGAACTCGACTTTTTGCATGATTTGCATCTATTTTATGCGAATTAGATTCTGATAAAGCTTTTAGTAAAATAGATAATCGATCTTATTTGACACTCAATATGATAAAAAACATTAGCGCTGATCTTAACTCAATTTTTTCATTTTTTTCATATCTTTATAGGCGATATATCATTCATCGAGACTTCTATAGTAAATCAGACCCAATTCACACCACTTGCAGAAGCATTGTGTAAATGCGTTAATGAGCTCAATGTTAGGCATATTAGCGCTACTTTTGATTTTATAGTCAAACGATTGCAAATGGAATTTCCAAATATGGAATTGCCGTCAGAAAAGGTTTTAAGAAACTCATTGAAAACTTTAGTCCAAGAAAGAAAACTGATTTACGATAATGAAAAGAACTGTTTTATAGCCATGTCTTATAATTATAAATTTGATAATTCGTTAGAAGATTTGGAAAGTTTATCAATAAAAAATCAACACCTTTTGACTAGTGAGGAGGCATTTACTCGTTTACACGGAAATGTACCAAATTATGAGTCTGAAGAGAGTTCAACGAGTAGGAGATCGTATGGCGTACAGGTGGACACTTCGGCTCATAGAAAGAAAAGTGATTCATTGGCATCAACTGTCAATTCTTCAACCGTAACTCAAAAAACTCATAACTCTTTAGACAACAATAGACAAACGCAGACTAATTCTTCTCTTAGAAGAAGTGCTTCTTTAAGGTTTGAAACACATAGAAATAACAATTCAAGTGAAAATAGAAGCCCAATATTCAAAAGAAGCAAATCGTTTAAATTGAGTCGAGGAAAGCATGAAATTTTCAGTCAACATGATTCCAATTCAGATGAAAGCTGTAAATGTAAAGTAGAAACTAATAGAAGTAAGTTTTCGTTTTGTCTTTTAAACCTATTATTGTTTATTTTTGCAACAAATTGATCGTTAAATTTATTACTCATTGCTTTCACACAATTATAGAACAATCAGTTTTGAGCAAATTTTTAAGACTTGGAAATTCTGGAAACTCTTCAAAAATAAAAGCTTCTAATTTAAAATCAGTGAACTTTTCGTCACAATTTCCCGAAATGAATAGCTCAGTAATTCCTTATAGTGAAGTATTAAGAAATTGTGTTGAAACGAAATCAAAAGCAACGCAGACTATAAACTGTGGCCCTGAAGATTTCGCTTCTCTTATTATAAAGCAGGCGAAGCTCGCGAGTAGGCATGCATTGGCTAAAAAAAATAATAACAATGATTACGACTGCAAAAATAGGGTTTCTTGTTGTTTCGATTATTGTAATTGTGAATCAATTCGCAGTAAATATAAGAGACTTAACAAGCAATCAAATAAATCCAGATTTGGGCCAACAATTCAACTGCCGATCACTCCTTCCAATGAATGCGTTTTGTGTAATACGGAAACGAACAAAACTAATTCAAATAGACATCACTTCACTAATAATAATAATTGGCCAAAATCTAATCAACAGCTTTATCGACAATTGAATGGTTCGCATAAATTTGATAATTCAATCAAACAAAATGAACGATTAGCTCATTATAATTCAGTTGATAAAAGAGCAAACTCTCCACTCTATATAAGAACAAATGCTCTGAAAGATAAAAGCAATGAAATGCCTGAGGAAAGAATGAAAAGCTATCAAACATCACAAAACCTTTCCAGTCCTCAGACAAGTCGATTAAACAACTCTACGAGTCTTGTTGAAAGACCAAAACATAAATCCCATTTAATTAATACATCAAATGATTCTCAATATCCTAATAAAGAGACTGAATTCAAATTCACTCAAAACAATCCAACGATTGCAAAACAATCACTTGAAAACAGCCAAATCAATAATAATGATCAGAAATTTATGGTCGACAACTCAGTCAATGTTAAGATAGAGATCGGATCGTCTGCAACGAGTAGATTGACGGCAAATACTGATGATAAACCAGATGACAGTATCACTCAATCATATCAAAATAGCAACAAAACTATAACATCAACTTTTGTCAGTTCGAACTCTATTGTAAAGCCTGGAGTTGAGGAACATGTGGAATCTCAATCAAATAATAAACATCCGATCTTAACATCTGCGACAACTGTAACCACAACTATGACTATACCAAACGGTTTTAAGAACAATCAGAACACCAAAACAAATTGGGTTCAATCGCCTACAGAAAAGCCTGATATTGTTCAAAGTCTCAATCTATGTAATCAACAAAATAAAACATCTAAGCTTTCAAACAAACAAAATAACTTATTCACTGATTTGAGAATCAATTCAATTCCTCATTTAAGTCCAATTCGACAAAAAGTAGCGAAAGCAAAGGCTGAATTCTTCAACTCTGCTTCTCCTCAAACACCAATGGTTAGTAACCTTTTAATTGAGAAATAAACACAAAAACCTGACTTTGCGTCTGAGAAATCAGACGATAGTCCAGTTTCAATATTATAAATGCAATTTATGTCTCAACTTTAACAAAGTGTTCACACAAACCCATAAACCAGTTCACTATTCAAATTAGTTTCTTCAGTCTTTCTTTCAAAGAAAGGTCTATTGAATGAATACTATTTCTAATATTGCATAGGATTTAATCAAAAAGTGTTTCGTATTATCAAATAATCATTTTCTAAACTATTTTTCAAATAAGCAAAAAGTGCCAAATCTTTGAATTTGTTATTAATCTGTTGATTAAATTAAATATTTTCCAAATGAATGTAAAATAAACATTAATTATTATTATAAAATATTTTTAATGTATATAAAAAGTTTATTTCTGTAATCATTAATTAAATCTTTATTAATGACAATTACTATATAGTTATTGTAATTATAATGTAATACATTTGGTAAAAGTTCGAAATTGTATTATAATTTGAACAGATTGTTAAAAATTTTGCTTTCTTTAAAGTGTTGTATTTTCTAAAAATCCAATAAAAATTATTAAATTTTTTGATATTAAATGGGTTTTCAGAAATAGATAAGCATTTTATTATTGATTTATGGATAAGACGATGAAATTGAGTATTTTTTATCAAGTCATTTATTATCGAAATATGTCATTAAAATATTGTGAACCAAAATTTGAAATCGAAAAAAGCATCAATTTTAGTGCATTTCTATGTTAATGGAACGACACTTAAAACTGCACTTCAAAGAATAAATAAATAAATTCTTTCAACAAATTATTTTAAGATGAAAAACTGTTGTTTTTCTAAAATATAATCTCGAACAAGACTTTTGGACACTTTGTGTGAGTAGTATTTGACCCAAATTAATATTACAGCATTTCAAGAGCCGCTCTTTTAGACCTCATTAAAGACAAGTCATGTTTTAATTAAGAATATGCAGAGAAACCTGATTTAAGCAAATGTTGAACTTTAATTTTGTCTCAATTTTTTAGATTATTTATTGCTTTGATTCGAAACTTTCTCTTATCTTTGCTTTTATGACAGAAAACAATTATGAAAAGAAACTTTCAGATCATTAGTACCATCTATTTTCTAACAATAAATATTGAGACAAGTATTTCTATATATAAAGTGAGAACTCGTAAGTGTAGTAATAAATGTAAATCAAGAAATACATAAAAAGTGGTCACTTTATGAGCTATTGTTTGACTGCTTTAAAAGACGTGATAACACACTTTGATATTAACTTAATAAAGAATATTAGATATCAGAACATTAAAAAGAAAACAAGGAATTATGATATGGAGAACAATAACGAGACTTATGAGTGAAAATTGTGATAATTCCTGCTTTCGAAACATTATCCGTCCTCTAACGCGACATAACATATATTCTTATTATATTCCATTAAATGGTTGTTTTAGTTATTATGCATTTTCACTTCACGTTTCACTTCCTGGTGGACTATTTCGGTAAATATCTTATGAAAAATTAATCAAATAATAAATTCTTAATATTTATAACCTATACTTTGATGGAATAGATTAATACCATTTAGCAGTTTGCGTGTCATTAATTGCCTTCTATTTAATTCACATCTTGGGATTGGATTTTATCTCTATATGAGTCCACACATGAAAATAATGCCAATTTATAACAGAATAATGTATAGTGTATTTGGTTCTGTTGTATTCAATTTCGGATCAATACTACTTTTTGCCACAACTAAAGCTCTATTACCTGATAAGACTTGGGCCAGAATTATGTTCTCATTAATAACTTCGTTCGGATTCTTAACAATAGCTAAAGAATATATTGAAACTGTTGATAAATTAATTTAATTTTTTAGATACTTTATTATTTATAACAAATGTATTTTGATGCTTGTGATCATTATTGATAGTATTATTGGTTGCTTTTATAACTTTGACGACACATTTTCTTGGAAACCAACCGCGTTCTCGACCATTAACGCTATTTTTATCAGTTTTCAACTTTTCGCCGTAAAGCCAATGTTTTTTCCAACGCGTGACCACTATATTATCGCCATTATTAATAGCAATTCTGGGTTCATCACTAATAGGGAATGAAATACAAACACTACATCCCTGAGAAAACAATGGAAACCATTGGCCGTTATAGTTATCAATAGCTGTATAATCAGACGATCGAATTCTCTTCTCTTCTTTTTGTAAAAGCTGTTCGACCTGTATTTGATTTAATAAATATAATTAATGTCAAATATATTTAGTTATCAAAAACATGTTTAATTGTCAGACTAATTAAGATAAGCCATAAAAGGTCTAATAATTTATTAGTTATAAATAGCTTTTGATATCGATTAATCAAATTAATTAACTCTTACAGTTAGAGAGTATTGATTTGTGCCGTTAATTACAGGCCAAGAAATGCCATTATCTTTTGCCTCAAATAAAACTTGTTTAATGTTATTCACGAAACCGATATTATAGGGAAAGACAAAAACGTCGTCTCGTTTTCTGCTCAAAGCTTTTGCAACAATCCATTCTTCAATACTCGTTTGATTTTTAACTATTATTTTAATCTAATAATCAATGTTTATATAAATATCATTCTATTATTGTCAAGATGTTATCATTTAAGATGAGATAATACTTGAATTATAAGTAGTCCTCCGACTGCTATAATAACCCCAACAGATAAACCGATAGAAAATACCCCAAATAGTAAAGAAGTCATCGATATATAAACGAGTCGATCGTGTCTATCATTATAGAAGTACCAGTTCTACAAACATGTCATTCAATTATATATTAACATAACATACTCTTAATAACTATTTAAATAGTTTAACATAACATTAGATAACATTAAACATTACTTAACATATCGATTAGCAAATAATTTATAGTAATTTAAGTATCAATTAATTAAGTAATGATTCCGACACTTAATTATAGTTTCGATAAATGATTGCATAATATATTTATAAATGAATTAATGACTTAATAGCTAAATATAAACTCGAGTCAATAGAAATGAGTTGACATACAAAATAAAAAGCTCGATATAATCCAATTGTTAAGAGTATTATTGAATGAATTGATCCCAAAACAGCTGATAATAAGAAAAGAGTGAAATATGAATGGTTTCTATATCCACAACAATGATTAATCCACGGGCAGTGATGATCCATCTTTAGTACACATCTTCCACACCTTTATATATATTAAATATATATTAAATATATAGTAATAATAATATATTATAATTAAATCGATGCCCAAGTATTCAAATATCCAAAACCTTCTGCAGTGATGACTTCGCGGAACTTTATATCCATTACATTGTGAACAAAACTGCAAATATTTTATATCTTCACAATTAGATGGCTTCCAATTCTTTGGTACAAAACCCGGACCAATAAATATAGCGCTAAAAAAGTTATAAAGAGTCGTTCCTATAAAACAATAATAGAATAAGTAATTTATTAAAGCTATGAATCCATCCGTTAATGAAAGCCATTGAGAGGTTAGAAATAGTGTCGTAAATGTCACGCAATTTATTATTGACAGAGCTATTAATGGCCCCCAATGTATGACACGGAGTAATGGATATGTCATCTATTATTTGATTGTTTATTTTAATCAATTCAAACTTATTTCAATAACATTTACAGAGTATAGCATTCATAACGTGTTAGACTTATGTCAAAACTCATTCGTTTAAAAGGACACTAAAGTAAACAAAACAAATAACATTACATTCAATACGTTCTTATTTTACTTTATTATCTATTATTTATTCATATTAATCATTATTTTTAAAGTACTTTTATTAATCAAGTTTTATTATTTATTTTTATATTTTTGAGATTATTTTCATCGAAAAATATAGTTTTTCTCAATTTCAAGACTTAAAAGTTTCCACTTTTACTTATTTTGAGAGCCATTAGAAAAAGTGACGTTTTATTTGTTTATTTATTTTTATTAAGAATATTATTGGATTCAAACTATTGAATGACTGAAAGCATAAATATTATTATTGATATTTATTTGATTTTTAATTATTATTAATGTAATAATATTTAATATTTTAATGAATTATGAATATTTAATTTTATTAAATTAATGGCAGATCTATCTCATAAAGAATCAAAAATAGTTCCACCCATAGGTAGTACTCATTAAATATTCATTAATTAATAATTTATTCATTGATATTATATTTCTTTTTAAACTTTATTATCATATTATTAGTCAAGTAATCAATATTTGAATATAACTTAAATAGAAAAACAAACGGATTTTAGTAATGAATTGAATAAATTTCGTCAATTGGCTAAACATGACTCTGATCTCAAACACAATTTAAGTGCTCTTAAAAAAGGTATTAAATAAATATTTATCAATATATTTAAACATTTAATTAGTTATAATTAAATATAACTTGTATTCATTATTAATATTCTTGAAGTCATTGATTATTATTTAGGGATTTATAATAATAACTATTTTATTGAAAATTGAAGAGAATTTAACTGAAAAGTTATAAAAATAGATAATTATATAAATATGAATTTGAATGAAAACTAAAGTTTTGTTTGTATTGCAAACTTAGTAATAAATATATTTGTTTTAACAGAATTACATTTACAACGATTGAAAAATTTGAGAGAATTATCGGATAAATTGAAAGACGAGAGTTGGAAATATCCGTCAGTCGATAAACTGCTCGGATTGTAGTCTTTCTATAGTTTTCATTCAATTCTAATCATTACTAACAAATCAATAGATTAAATATTCAAATAATTATCGATAGTATAAAAATTGATTGAAATAAATGGCATCCGAAGGAGAGATAGTATTGAGTTATTGCGACACTTGTTTGAGAAAATCAGACGTCGATCTATTGTTAGGCAATAAATGGATAAACGATAATATAATAGCCTTTTGGTTCGAATATCTAGAAAACGATTTATATTCATCTAATAGTCAAATGATGACACTATTTAGCCCACAAGTCGCTCAATTCATAAAGTCTGCGTCTCTTAAGCAAAACCATTCAGATGTGTCTTCAATGCTGTCTTCAATGAATTTGAAAGAAAAGCAATTAATTTTAATTCCTGTAAATGATTGTAATATAAATAGTGAAAAAGTGGGTGGAACTCATTGGTCATTATTGGTATACATCGCTAGTAAGCAGGCTTTTGAACACTACGATTCACACACCGGCAGTATTAATAGATTTCACGCAGAAAACATAGTATCAGTTTTGACGCCTTTATTAATGCCATTTGAATATAAAAGTGATTTAGAATTAGACTTCACTGAAATGGAATGCACTCAACAGGAGAATGGCTATGATTGTGGTATTCATTTGATATGTAATGCAGAAGCCATTTGTCGCAAATATTTTCGTGACGATAACAGACATATATCTGACATCTCATCTCCAAAAGCTATCGGAAAAGCGAGACGTGATCTTCTCAAACTTATCTACTCATTGAAAACAAAGCTTTCTGTCGATCAAACTAACGATTAATCTAATATTTCTCTCAATACATATATTATTCAATGTTCAGTTTGACTTGACTTCACTTTATTTTTAATTCTATTTCAATATATCAATTGGAATTGAGAAAAACATCACTAATCAAAAATTTTTTAAAAAGATAATGAAACGCGAGTTAATAAACATTAGGAAAAAAGTATAGAAACATATTAGTCACAAAACAGATTTGAAAAACTTAATGATAAGACGAAGTTTAATACATTATCTCTTAAATAACATCTTAGTCAACATATTTAT